>OU342740.1:106479265-106744668 GCA_910589775.1 Avena eriantha | reverse complement strand
GTTGTGACGACATGGACAGTGATTTCAATGTGAGTCGTCTCATCTCTATCTCTATCATCCGTGGCCAGTTATCTATTTTTTGAGCCAGATCTACTCCGTTTACTCATGCGTGTATGATGTGTTAGGCCAACCAGACGATGTATGACGTCGACTATCACGGTTTAGCGGATGAAGACAGTCCTCTACTATGTAAACATGGATATGTGCCCACTAAATTTGTAGCGTTCGAAGGACGAAACGCAGGCAGGAGGTTTCTACGGTGTCAATGACATCTTGCAATGATGCGAGGCGGAAGTTGCGGTGTTGTCAAATGGGTAGATCCAGAGTGGCCCAAATCGATGCAGAAAACGCTGGACAAACTATGGGAAATGACTGTTGGGTTCAAAGAATCTGCATTCAGCTCACTTCTTGATAGTGTTGAGATGAAGCTATGGGAACCAGTTGACACGACCAAGCATAAGCGAGATCTCATGGGGGTGGAAGAGAAGGTTAGCAAAGTCGAGAAGGAGAGGGACGTGGCGTTGGCCCTGAAGGCTAAAGCAGAGCAAGAACTGACTCAAGCAAGGAAGGATCTTCACCAGGCCAAAGTCTTGTAGTTCACAACTACGAGTATTGACAAGTGCATGAGGAAAGATGCAGAGAAACAATTGAAGCTGTGCAAGGAAGATGCTAAAAGGAAGGAGAAGACGATTCGATCCTTCCTCTCGCAGGAAGATGCGCATAGGGCTAAGATTAGGAAGATCAAGGAGATGTGTGATAACTAGTTCTATTTAGCTTAAGCTCCGTGCCTTTTTTAAGTTGTAATAGTTGTACTTGTTGACCTAGCGGTCTGAACTATTGGCCCCGGAGTCCTAGGAGTCGCCGTTAATCTGTCTTAACCCTGCATTACTTCCTTTTGTATGACCAATGCCCCTTGGATATTCCGCCCATCGCTTAGTCGTCCTCGTGTACAAATAGGAGGCGCCACAACGAGTCGCTTCGTCACCCATCCCCTCACCCTCTCCAATCTCCACTGCGTCGTCACTTTGTCGTCCACCCCCTCGCTCCCTCTCCAATCTCCACCGCGCCGCCATGGAGATGCCCTCGCTGAACTTCTACAAGGCGGTGATGTTCACGCACTTTGACATCCTCGCGCCGCCGGCCGCGACGGTGCCCCACGGATGGCGCATCAGCTATGCGGGGGTGCCGGTGGCTCCGCTCCTCGTCCCCGGCGGAGCCGTGATGGAGAGCGAAATCGCAGCGCGCCGCCGCTAGATGCCTGCATGGAAGAGGCCGCTGCCCTGGTACGCGGCGGCCAGCCCGTACTGGCCAGCGCTGTTCAAAAAGGAGCGGAAGGCCAAGGTTGGCAACCGCATCATTTAGGGGCGCGTGGTGCATCGGGATCTCCACAACCGAGAAGGGCGGGAGAGGTTCTGGTCCATCCCTGGATGGACCAAGTTCACCGTCATCGCCGCCGCTCGCCCCGAAGAGGTGCTCCGTCTCGCAAACAATGCGGAAATCATGGAGGTTCCGTCCGATGACGACAAGGAAGCCGGCGGCTCGGAGGACAGCGGCAGCGGAAGTGAAATTGATGACTAGTGGTTAAATTAATGTAGGATGTGCAATCGCACCATTGTTGTAACATCCCAAATTTTACGATTGCAGATGTTACTAGAAGCATGCATCATATCTTTGCATCTTGGCATCACACAATAAAAGCTGCACCAGATACTCTCCCTAAAACCCCATAGTCGTATAAAGACTAAAAATAGTAAAACAAAATCTAACCTCCTAATCCTTTGCAAAAGTGTTAATTGATAACCCCATACTAATCTTCTACTTTTTACAAAATTTTAGAGACCGGTCTCACTTAATTCGGAGTCCGTTTGCAAAAGTTATGAAACTTTTGGTGAAACAGAAAAAAATAAAAAGATTAAAAAAGAGAGATCCTAGCCTAACGGGCCGGCTAAACCAGCCCATGACCTACCTACCGCCCCGCCTGGCCGAGCGGGCGGTGCGTAACGCGTGGGCCGTCCCAAACGCCGCCACCAGCAGCCAACCTGCCCCCGCTGATGCTGACACCGCGGCCCCACCCGTCATCCCTCTCCCTCGTCGAGTCCAGGTCGAACACGACGGCGGCGCGTCGGTGGCGATGCTCGGCGGCGGTCGGTGGTGCTCCCCCAGCTCGGTGGAATAGACAACGAGGTGCAACTCCTCCTCGCGGTTATTCTTGCACAGACGGCGACGGCGCTCACCGCCTCGGTTCGCGGTGAAGCTCTGTCGGTGTCCTTCTCCTCCGGCGAGTCTCCGGCGACAAATCGGGGGCGGCACGGGGCTCTGCTCAAGGGGAAAAAGGCATGAATCGAAGTGGTCCTAAAGGGGGAAGGCAGATAGGAAGAGAGAAGGGGAAGGGGTGGTCTCGAACCCGGTCCGGCGAGCTCGGCGGCGGCAGCTCCGGCGAGATTCGTTTCGAGCTTTACGGCGGCAGCCCGGTGGCAAACAGCGAAAAAATACGGTTTTTGGGAGGCATGCTGAGGGTTTAAGTAGGCGGTCTTTATTGGCGTGGGGGCTATGGAGTCCGTTCCAAAACGGCCGGGAGGATCGGCACCGACGTGGCGGCGTCGTGTTCGACCTGGACTCGACGAGGGAGAGGGATGACGGGTGGGGCCACGGCGTCAGCGTCAGCGGGGGCGGGCTGGCTGCTGCTGGCGGCGTCTGGGCCGGCCCACGCGCTACGCGCCGCCCGCTCGGCCAGGCGGGCGGTAGGTAGGTCACGGGTTGGTTTAGCCGGCCCGTTAGGCTAGGATCTCTTTTTTTATTTTTTTTATTTTTTTCTGTTTCACCAAAAGTTTCATAACTTTTGCAAACAGACTCCGAATTAAGTGAGACCGGTCTCTAAAATTTTCTAAAAAGGAGAAGATTAGTATGGGGTTTTCAATTAACAACTTTGCAAAGGTTTAGGAGGTTAGATTTTGTTTTACCCTTTTAAGTCTTTATACGACTATGGGGTTTTAGGGAGAGTATCTAGTGCAGCTTTTATTGTGTGATGCCAAGATGCAAAGATATGATGCATGCTTCTAGTAACATCTGCAATCGTAAAATTTGGGATGTTACAAACCTACCCCCCTTAAGAAGAATCTCGTCCCCGAGATTCAGGTTGGTTAGCAAATAGGTGTGGGTGTTGTTTCTCCAGGTCTTCTTCACGTTCCCACGTGGCCTCTTCCTCGGAATGGTGATTCCATTGAACTTTGCAAAACCTGATAGTCTTGGTACGAGTAATTCTCTCAGCTGTTTCCAGAATCCTGGTGGGTTTTTCCTCATTGGTGAGATCTTTTTCCAGTTGAACCTCGTCCAACGGAACCGTATCCTTTAGTGGTGTTTCAGCCATTTCCGGGTGACACTTCTTTAATTGTGACACATGGAAAACATCATGAACAGTTAACACTTCGGGCAATTCCAACTGATAGGCAACCTCCCCTCTACGACCCAAGATCCTGTAGGGGCCTATGAATCAGGGTGCTAACTTTACCTTGATTCCAAATCTCTTCACTCTTCGTAGTGGTGAAACTCGAAGATACGCACGGTCTCCCACTTCATAAGTCACATCCTTGCGCTTGAAATCAGCATAACTCTTTTGCCTGGATTGGGCTACTTTTAACCTGTCTTGAATCTGTCTTACTTTTTCTTCGGCATCCTTGATCAGTTCAGGTCCAAACAAACTCCGTTCCCTAACTCCAATCCATAGCAGCGGAGTTCTACACTTTCTGCCATATAGAACTTCAAATGGAGCCATCTTGATACTAGTTTGGTAACTGTTATTGTATGAGAATTCCGCATATGGCAAATTATCATCCCAACTAGACCCATAGTCTAGCGCACAGGCTCTTAACATGTCTTCCAAGATCTGATTGACTCTTTCCGTCTGTCCATCTGTTTGTGGGTGGAAGGCAGTACTAAACTCCAGTCGTGTCCCTAGAGACTCGTGTAGCTGTCGCCAAAACTTTGAGGTGAATTGGATACCTCTATCAGAGACAATCCCCTTGGGTACACCATGAAGGCTTACGATCCTTGACATATAAATCTTGGCAAGTTTAACACTTGTATAGGTGGTCTTTACAGGAATAAAGCGGGCCACCTTTGTGAAGTGATCGACCACTACCCAGACAGAGTCATACCCAGAATGAGTCCAGGGTAGTCCTGTGATAAAATCCATGCCTACCTTGTCCCACTTCCAATCGGGCACGAGTAATGGCTGCAGCAGCCCTGCTGGTTTTTGATGTTCGGCCTTGACTCTGTTGCACACGTCACACAAGGAGATGTATTTAGCAATTTCTCTTTTCAAGTTATTCCACCAGAATCTATCCTTCACATCCATGTACATCTTCATATTACCAGGATGAATTGAGTACGGAAAATCGTGAGCTTCCTGAAGAATTAACTTCCTGATATCGGGGTCATCGGGAACGCACAAACGCTTCTCATACCAAAGTGTTCCTTGTTCATCCGTATGAAACCCTTTTGCTTTACCCTTGCTTATATTAGCTCTTATCTCTTCCAACTCTTTGTCCCCCTTCTAGGCCTCTTTGATTTGGTCCAGAAGCGTTGGCACTATCTCCATAGTCGCTAAGTATCCCTCCGAAACTATTTCCAACCTGAGATCCTTGAATTGCTCACACAAATCATTTGGAAGTTCTCCCACGGTAAGTCCATTTACATAGACCTTCCGGCTTAAGGCGTCAGCCACAACATTGGCCTTTCCAGGATGGTACTGCAGGTCCAAGTCATAGTCCTTGATGAGCTCAAGCCTTCTCCTTTGCCTCGTATTTAACTCCTTTTGAGTGAAGATATACTTAAGACTCTTGTGATCCGTGAACACATCACAATGTTTGCCCATGAGGTAATGTCTCCATACCTTGAGCGCATGCACAACAGATGCTAGTTCCAAATCATGTGTGGGGTAGTTATTCCCATGGTTCTTAAGTTGTCGAGAGGCGTAAGACACTACTTTTCCATGTTGCATTAGTACACTACCAAGTCCTTGTCGAGAAGCGTCGCAATAGACTTGGAAATCTTTTTGGATGTCAGGGAGACAAAAACAGGTGTTGTTACTAGGCGCTTCTTCAATTCTTGAAAGCTTGCTTCGCATGCCTCGGTCCATTGGAACTTCTTTTCCTTCTTCAAGAATTCTGTCATAGGCTTTGCTATCTTGGAAAAGTTTTCAATGAACCTTTGGTAATATCCTGCAAGGCCCAGGAAACTCCTAATATCACCCACATTCTTAGGGGACTCCCATTCTGTCACGGAAGCTACCTTACTTGGGTCCATGGAAACTCCTTTAGCTGACACAATATGACCAAGGAATCCCACTTCTTTCAACCAGAACTCACATTTTCTAAACTTGGCATACAACTTGTGTTCCCTTAAGTTTTCCATAATTAGGCGCAGATGCCTCTCATGTTCCTTCTCGTCCTTGGAGTATATGAGTATATCATCCATGAATACCACAATAAACTTATCCAAGTACTCCATGAACACCTTGTTCATCATAGTCATGAAGTATGTTGAGGCATTGGTTAAGCCAAAAGACATCATGGTATACTCATACAATCCGTATCTTGTGGTGAAGGCTGTCTTGGGTACATCTTGTTCTCGGATCTTTAACTGGAAATAACCTCGGTCAGGAGGCATCCCTGGCAACTCTTCCGAAAACACATCTGGATACTCCTTCACAATTGGCACATCCTCCAAGCTAACCCCCTTAAGAGAGTTCAGCATACTCCCTTTGAGTGCGAAAGCTGACTTAAAGCGGATCCTTTTCCTATCTGGAGTAGTGAGTGTGATAGTCCTTTTGGCACAATCTATGACTCCCACATATTCGGTCATCCAATTCATGCCCAAAATTATGTCTAAACCTTGTGACTCCAGAACGACTAGGCTGGTGGGAAAGATGTGTGCCCCAATCCTTAGTTCTAACCCACGGCATCCAGAGTTTGCCACTATTTCTCCTCCAGGAGAACTTACCCTTAGGGGAGTACTAATAGTCTCCGTAGGTATCTTTCCTCTATCCACAAATACCCTTGATATGAATGAATGCGATGCACCAGTATCAAAAAGAACACATGCGGGGGTGTAGTTAAGCTTGAACTTACCAATCACGGAGTCAGGTGCCTCACGACCATCCTCCACGGAGACATGATTCATCGTGGCTTTGACGAATGGATTCGGCTTCTTCCCATTTCGATTACCATTGCCATTGCCATGGTTGTGTCCGTTGCCGTTCCCATTCTTCATCTTTTCGGGGCAAGTAGTTGCATAATGCCCTGTCTTGTTGCACTTGAAGCACGTCACCTCACTTAGATCCTTCCCATTTCCATTTCCATTGCGGTGTTTATGGCCATTGTGGTTATGTCCTCCATGACGATGACCATTGTGGTTATGGCCGTTGTGGTTGTGGAGTGGTGGTGACGAAGTGCATTGCTTCTGATATGGGGCTGAGTTGTGCTTGTGTGAGGTGGACTTTCTCTTTCGGTTCTCTATACTCCTTTGCTTTGCTTCAACCACAACTGCCATGTCCAGAAGTTCCTGATAGTTATCAAACTTCAAAGCCATAAGCTGAATGGATATCTCATCATTAAGTCCCCTTAGGAACTCCTCCTGTCTCTTGGCATCAGTAGAAACATCATCAGGTGCATAACGTGCCAGCTTGCTGAAGAGGTCCCCATACTCGGAGACAGAGCGGTGCAGTTGTTTCAAGTTGCAGAACTCACGTCTCTTTAGTGACATGACACCCACGGCTACGTGATGAGTACGAAAGGCTGCCTCAAACTGGTTCCAGGTGATAGCTTCAATATCAGGGTGGGTGTCCTGGTAATTATCCCACCATTCAGCAGCTGGTCCCTCAAGTTGGTGCGCGGCAAAGCGCACCCTGTCAGCTCCAACAACTTGGACGGTGTCTAACTTCTTGTTGGTGGTGCGGAGCTAGTCATCTGCCACAATTGGCTCTGAACTACTTGAGAAAATTGGAGGGTTCAACCTCAAGAACCGAGTCAGGCGATCCTGTTGGGGCGGTGGAGGTGGTGGAGGCAGCAGGTTGTTGTTGTTGTTTTGCATGTTTTGAGTGAGGAGTTGGATCAACTGATTCTGGGAGTTCAGAAGTTGTGTTATCTCTGGGGGCATGTTGTTGTCGTTGTTCCCACGTATCGCCATCTGTGGGGTTCGGGAAACAAGTTAAGAAATAGATAGAAAGCCTAAGGAATAAAATCCTACCCTTATGTAAACATGAGAAAAGCACATGAGAAAAAGCAAGGCACACATAGCACATAGTTTAACACAACTCAACCAAGATTAACTAAACCAAAATAATTTTGGTACTCATTACAACCGCGAACAACGTTTGACTATAGAGATAAAGGTGGTCCAACTATCTACTCTACTCATCATCCACTTCCTCATCCTCAATAATGAAGCCTTCCTTCTCCAGCAGTGACTTGTATAACTCCATGTCCTTCGTCATGGCTTCAAGCTTCTCCTGAAGTTCCTTCACCTCCTGCGGCTCTGGTGTAGCAGCTTCGAGCCTCTCTTGAAGTTCCTTCACATCTTGCAGCTCCTAGGTAGCAGCTTCGAGCTTCTCTTGAAGTTCCTTCTTCTCCTTCTGCAGCTTCTTGATCAAGCTTGACCCCATAGTCACGGGTGTGATCTTCTCCTCCAAGCTCCTCTTGGATGCTCGCAGGTCCTTCAACATGGTGGCAAAGTTCTTGAACTCCATCTCGTTTTTTGCGAGCACAAGACTTTGTTCCCTAATCCTCTTGTTCTTATCCTGCACCCTCTTCTCTTGATTAGCAAACTTCTTGTCTTGGGCGGTGAGCTCCCCTCCTAGGGACTTGATCTTCTCTTCCAGCTACTCGATCTTCTCGTCCTTCTCCTTGACTAGGGCGCATAGCTCGTCATTCCTCATGATCTCAAGGCATCTCCCCTTCTCAATATCGTTGATGTGGGACTCCAAGTCTTGATATTGGATCCTTCGACGCTTGCATGTCTTCCTTTCCTCCGGGATTAGCTCGATTGGAACTTCCTTCTCATCACGTCTTCCAAAGAGTTTGATGTAGTGGCCTTCAACCTCTTCATGGTGGCGTCCACAAAGGCGTCCAATGAGATCCTGCATGCTGATGCTAAGTCCTTTCTCCTTGGAGTCGTTGGTGACGTTGAGTACAATGGCCTCTGTCTTGGGTTCAGACTTGCTGCGCCCCGGTTGGATGACTTCAATCGCCCAGCATCCTTCCTTGTGCATCTTCCTCAACTCGCTCCCCTTGATTGACGGCATGGGCAACCCCAACGTCTTGATGATGTCCAGAAGGCATTCCCCAAAGCACATGCACTTGATGTCTTTGGCGGTGTCGTAGTAGAAGGCCGTCATCTTTAGGTCAGGAGAATGAAAATTTGGCTCAAAATGATAAGGAAGAGAATTACTAGAAGAGCATAAATAACTTAGAAGAATATGGAAAGCAAAAACACACAATGGTAAAGCTGGTTTCCAATCCTAGGGGTCACGTCCTACATGCAACTTTGTGCTCTGATACCATCTGTTGCAACCTCGGATCGTTAAGGATCCTAAGTCCCTATGAATAACATGCTAGTCCCTGGATCAATAGCTAGCACTTCACAGTCGATGAATATTATGTAAAAACACAAGTCATTATTACACGAATAATCCAGAGTATAATTATTACAACTTGCATAGCTTATAGCTAGCTCAAATAAAACAGCGGAAACTAAGTAAATCTTGAGTCCATCAACGCCTCAGGCTAGTTGCGTGAAGACCCGCGATCCCTACGCACCTCTCAGTCTTTGGATTCTGCACATAAGACGTGCAGCCAACAAGTTGGGTCAATACTTTGAATGTATTGGTAAATTACACCAAGGAAAGAATAAGACTATCTCTACATGCAAGGCTAAGTGTAGGCTTTGGGGGTTCATTTGCATAAAGCCAACTTTCTCAATGTAATAAGAAAAGAGGAAGATATTATCCTACTTTATAAACTTTGATAAGTAGTATAGGGTCGAATGGAACACGTGGATATTACTTACCAAGTGCCCAATCAACCTAGCACTTGGATATTACGCACCAAGTTCCCAAAATCCCACCCAATGGCGATATTAC
This sequence comes from Avena eriantha, assembly GCA_910589775.1. Taxonomy (NCBI): domain Eukaryota; kingdom Viridiplantae; phylum Streptophyta; class Magnoliopsida; order Poales; family Poaceae; genus Avena; species Avena eriantha. Next base: position 106,735,532 of record OU342740.1, on the reverse strand, counting down.
TCACGCCCTGGGGTTTATAAAACTTTAAGTTTGGAAAAGAGAGAGGAAGATCTTTCAGAGGCTCCATCCTTCAGATGCCCAATGTTGTTCTGTTTCCGTGAACACGGCTGATCGATCAGATTGCAATACTCTCGAGAGGTTGCGCACATTCCCCACAATCCACGATCAAGTCCTTTTACAAACAAGACCATGGCGAAGCCTTCCCTTAGTAGCCCCTCTACCAGCTGGATCCAACCGTGCCAAGAACCTCCAAATGTTGGTACCCCGGTGAGGTTTCCCACTAAGTACTAAGCCAAGACAGAGCCCATATGTATTGTGGTTACACTGGAAGCTTCTGAATTCTGAAACATGGCAGACTTCTTTGATTTCTAGGCGACCGTCCTCCACCGAAATTCCACTCATTGTCCCGACAACCATTCCGCACAGAAGAAAACTTAGTTTTATTTTGAAGGGGGTTTTGAGAAGAAAAGTTCGCTCGAGAGAGCTCTCATACTTAGAAAATTTTGAGTCTTTCGAACCCCCAAAGGCACTTAGTAAATATATAGCATAGCAAGAAATACTTAGCAAAACAGGGGAACTTAATAGGACGGAAAATTCCTAAGTATAAAGCTACTCATGGCATACTACAAAACCGCACTTGTGAAAATAGTAATAGGAAAATCTACTAAAGACCTACACATGCATACTACAAGATTTGAAGAGTAAAACATGCATAGTCAAAATCCGGGACATAATACGTACAAGTGGTGTAACTTGCCTTGATCCGAGCAGCACTCTACACAACAGTACTCCTCAGCGCACTCCGAGCAGTCTAACGAAACACAAACATAGATCCAATCACAATTTGCACAAAACAATGTCACGAAGGTGAATATGCATGCATACAACATGGTAATATGCAAGGATGGGTTCAATTTTGACCAAGGGTTTTATTCGGGGGGTGTTGTTGAGTTGGGGATGTCATTAGAATCGATTCCCCGTAGATTTTAAGTATTTTGGGTTAATACCTAAATAAACAAGCTCATAACTAGATCTACACCTCCAATCTACCTCGAAACAGATCTGATCACTCTAAGAAAGTTATAACAATTTTGCACAGAAGATCTCGTAGATACAAAGCCAACGCAACAAGAATCAACTAAAACGGGTCTATGGATAATTTTCTAGAATTAAAATACTATAATCTAAACTTTAAATCCTACTGCAATATGGCTGTAGTAAAACAGCAATATTATTGTAGATCTGTCTTCTACTCAGTTTTACGAATCCAACGGTATATTATACGCATTTTTTGGCCAAGTATTCGAATTACTATGAATTTTACAAGGTTAAAGTATTTTTTCTGCCTATTTAAGAAAATAATTACAGGTGGGCGGCCACGCAAGCGACAAGTGGCCGCGCGGGGTTAGCCCAGCTAGCACGCGTTGCCGACGCGGCGGGCTGACGTGGGTGGGCCACGCGGCGTGACGCGGTTGGGCGATACCCCTTCGCTGGGGCAGGCTGATCTACACCGCCGGATCGCGATCTAACGGATGGGGACGGAGGGGACTTACCGCGGCGGCGAGGATTCGACGACGATGACGACGAACGGCGGCGGTGCGTCAGTGGCGATGCTCGGCAGCGATCGGCGGTGCTCCCTCGGCTCGGTGGAATAGACGACGAGGTGCAGCTCCTCCTCGCGGTTCTTCTTGCACGGACGGCGATGGCGCTCACTGCCTCGGTTCGCGGTGAAGCTCCGCCGGTGTCCTTCTCCTCCAGCGAGTCTCCGGCGACAAATCAGGGGCGGCACGGGGCTCTACTCAAGGGGAAAAGGCATGAATCGAAGTGGTACTAAAGGGGGAAGGCAGAGAGGAAGATAGAAGGGGAAGGGGTGGTATCGAACCTGGTCCGGCGAGCTCGGCAGCAGCGGCTCCGGCGAGATTCGTTTCGAGCTTTACGGCGGCAGTCCGGTGGCAAACAGCGAAAAAATAGGGTTTTTGGGAGGCGTGCCGAGGGGTTTAAGTAGGCGGTCTTTCTTGGCGCGGGGGCTGCGGAGTCCGTTCCGAAACGGTCGGGAGGATCGGCACCGACGCGGCGGCGTCGTGTTCGACCTGGACTCGACGAGGGAGAGGGGTGACGGGTGGGGCCGCGGTGTCAACGTCAGCGGGGGCGGGCTGGCTGCTGCTGGCGGCGTCTGGGCCAGCCCACGCGCTACGCGCCGCCCGCTCGGCCAGGTGGGGCGGTAGGTAGGTCACGGGCTGGTTTAGCCGGCCCATTAGGCTAGGATCTCTTTTTTTTAATCTTTTTATTTTTTTCTGTTTCACCAAAAGTTTCATAACTTGCACAAACGCAGTCCGAATTAAGTGAGACCGGTCTCTAAAATTTTGTAAAAAGGAGAAGATCAGTATGGGGTTATCAATTAACACAAAGGTTTAGGAGGTTAGATTTTGTTTTACCCTTTTTAGTCTTTATACAACTATGGGGTTTTAGGGAGAGTACCTGGTGCAGCTTTTATTGTGTGATGCCAAGATGCAAAGATATGATGCATTATTCTAGTACCATCTGCAATCGTAAAATTTGGAATGTTACATTTGTTTAGAAGAATTTGTGGTTGAATTAATGAAATGCCTCGATATAGATCTCTGTCTCGATTAACTTGTGGAAGAATTTGTGATTTAGATCAATTTCTGCCTCGATTTAGATCTCTGTCCCGGATTGGGAACGTGACTGTAGACCAAAGACCCCTTTTCTATTAGTGTATTCTGACATTGGTGGTTTGTTTAAACGTAATCTACGTGGATTTGGCTGCATGCAAATGGCACAACCACAATTTATAAAGTGGAAGCACGTACACCCGGTTACTGGAGATCCGGGAGCTTCGCCAGATGCAGGGGATGCAGGAGCAGAGAGGCGGTGAGATAGACGGGCTCAAGATTAGGCCAGAAAGTGGTACCGATTTCCTCCTCATCTGGGCATTATCAGTGAGAATATTGTTGTTTATGTTGCCACGTCGTTGTGCAGCATCTGAAATAAGTTCTTGCTTCGTAGAGTGTGGCAACTTAAATAATTTATTTCTGTGCCACTTACATTCCATCGTATTTGGAGACCTCCTGCCCCTCAGCAATCGTGGAACCGGTGGATCCTTGTTTTTAGATAGCAGTGGCACAATCACAATTTCGGATTCAACTACTGACTTGGGCGTTTCCAAACCCTAAGTCACGGTACATTTTACTCAGAGAACATGGGTAGACTGTTTCGCCCAGCAACGTGCCACACACAGAGCTCCATAATTTAACAGAATTACATATATAGGTTCAAGTTCAACACATTACTATGCATCTTCATTGCCAACAGCCTTCTTCCGCAGCCTGGGTGCCAAGCCTTCACGTCCACTGGCTTCTTCATTTCCTGCCTTCTTCCTCTTCCTCGGTGCCAATTTTCTTAGCTTCACGTACTCTGCATCGCCGGGACAATGGGCACCAGAATCGTGTCCATCATCATCTTTCCACTTGTTTTTTATTCTTCGGGCAGCAAAATGACTGACCCGGCAGCGCTTCCTGTCAAAGAAACAAGACTGTTGCATAACTGCCCAATATCTACAGAGTAAATAAAACAAAAATTACAATTCAGCACAAACATGCGAACCCCAAGCGACCTTTTCTTACCAGGAGCTAATTGGGTTCGAGCAACCACCCTGTCCAAGAATAGAAGGGCGACTCCGAGTTGTAGTAGCTTCCACATCCAGTACATCACATTTCAGGTCAAACATGGCAGCCGAAGCATACCTTTTCATCAACCCAATTAGCTGACTGTCACACGTTATAGGAACCATGATGCCACGTTCATCCATGAAGCTGAACTTTGCAGTCTGCTTCGGCCATAATTTAACATGATTCCACAGAGCAGCAACCATACCAGATATAGTGCAGATTTGCGTAGGCGCTTCTTCCATCATGAAACAATGGTGTCCATACCTCTTGCCCTTAGAGTCGTACCTGTAGAGGACTACCGTAACTAGGTAAGGGGGGTCCGCACAGATCCCACTTGACAGAAAACTGTGGACAAAATATGTTTGTCAGTGTTGGGCTAACAAACAATTTGAGGTTCAGTAGCCAGCTAGCAGTTATAATTAGTGCGAATAGCAAAGAGAAGGGTAGCTTACCCGCCTATAGTCAGAACTTCTTCTTCCTTGATAGTAGGATCTGTCATCCTCCAAACTACTCGGCTCGTCGTCGGCGGAGGCGGGATAGAGCCTTGAAACGGCGGCTACGGCATGCGCCATTGGAGCTCGGTATCAGCGACTGGGTGTAGCAACTTGGCCCCAGAAGTCCGACGCCGCCGGTGCTAGGGGAAAGCTGGGAGTGGATTTGTGAATTTGGTCAACGCACCATGCTCTTTTAGTATCTCATTTCGCCTACGTGGTTGCCGCATTGGTGCTCGCGTCACGGAAATATTACTGACATGAGGGTCTCGACCGTCTACTTCATGGGGCAGTTTCACGGCATGTTTGGATTTGGTAGGGGTGAGACGAGTTTGCATCGAAATGGGCCCTCTCGGTAGTTGGCGGCCCAACCTTTTGAAACGCGGTAATTTCAGGCAACTTAGGTACCGCCATGCGCTGGCGTGCCAACTTTGGTACCACAGACGAACAACCCCATGCAGGAGTGCCTTGCGAGTCAAATTGGCCGCAACATCCACGTCTACATCGATGATATGGTCGTAAAATCCACCCACCAGAGCGATCTGCTCTCCGACCTAGCCGTGACCTTCGCGAATCTGCGGAGGTACAAGATCAAGATCAATCCAGGAAAGTGCACCTTCGGCGTGACCACCGGATAGCTACTAGGGTACGTGGTCTCCAAACGAGGCATCAGGCAAACCCCACCAAGATCCACACCATCACACGGCTCGAGAAACCCGAGTGCCTGCGCGATGTCCAGAAGCTGGCCGGGCGAGTTGTGGCCCTTAGTCGCTTCATCCCCCGGGTCGGTGAGAAGGCGATGCCCCTCTACCGCCTGATGTGCAAGAACCCCATGTTCCAATCGTATGAAGAAGTGGACAACACGCTCAAGGCGCTCAAGGAAGTGCTACTCGTGGTACCACTACTCACCGCCCAATCGACAAAGAGCCAATGCTCGTCTACGTCGCGGCTTCCACTTGAGTCGTCAACACCGTGATGGTCGTCGAGCATGAAGGGAATATGCCCGAGAGGCAATAATAAAGTGGTTATTATCTTATTCCATGTTTATGATAAATGTTTATTTTGCATGCTATAATTGTATTGATCGGAAACATCAATACATGTGTGTTTAATAAACAAAAAGGGTTCCTAGTTATGCCTCTCTTATAGACTAGCTTGTTGATTAACAAGATGATCAAGGTTTCCTGATCATGGACATTGGATGTTGTTAATAACGAGGTCACAACATTGGTGGAATGATGTGATGAACATTCATCCGAAGTATAGCATTATGATCAAAGTCATTATGTTTATATTGCTATAACACTATACGAAGTAATCTTTATCCTTAGACCATGAGATCATGATTATTGCTAACACCGGAAGAGTATCTTGATAACATCAAACGTCACACCGTAACAGGGTGACTATAAATATGGGTTCAGTGCTATGAAGGTGTTATGTTGAGGCTCATGGATCAAGAGTGGAATTTGTCAATCCCGATGACGGATAGATATACTCTAGGCCCTCTCGGTGATATCACATTAAGATAGCTTGCAAGCAAGTGATGTGATCACTAGAATGTTATATCACGGGAACGAGAAAAGAGTGCATGTCGGTAACGAGATCAAACTAGGTATGGAGATATCGATGATTGAATCTCGGGCATGTAATATATCGCGAGACAAAGGGATTTAGTTACAAGCGTTAAAGGTTCTCACGATCACATAAGTCATCGTTGAATGTGTAGGAGTCAGTACGGATCTCCAGATCCCGCTGCTGATTATTGATCGGAGAGGGGTCTCGATCATGTCTGCATTATTTGCGAACCGTAGGGTGACACACTTAAGGGATATCGACACCATTTGGAGCAAATATTTTCAGATAAAGATTTAAGAAAGCGCTGGAATTATTTCAATAGACACCGAAACTGTTTCGGGTGAAATTGCTGAAATTGGTTCTACATGTAATATTGAAATGTTGTAGGGGGTTTTATGTGAATGTTTTTTAATTAAAGAAATTAACAAAATTCTGAATAAAAATAATAAAAGAGTTTTATTAAATGAGAGAGCATTAAATTTGGAGAAATTTAATGCATTTAAAGTGGAGACTTTAAAAGGGAATGTGAAGAGGCATTTTAATGTGGAGGGGTTACCACCACATGAATGGAGGAGGTGAAGAGACACCTCCTCCATGCGCCGGCCATGAAGGAGGGGCACCCCCCTCCTCCTATAAAAGGCCACCCTCTCCTCACTTCTCACACACACCTCCTTGTGAAGGATCTCTCTCCCCCTCTAGTATTATTCCCCATGGTCTCGGATTAGCGAGATACATGTTCCCGGTGGCTTCATCTAGCAAGGAGTTGTTGCTTCCGCTGCTTTGCTGGAGCGAGGGATGGAGGTTGTCGGGGTACCGGACGTGTGTGTGATCACGGATGCACCGCTGCTTTGCGGTGCTGGACTTGGTGGTGCTGGAGCTGGATCTGAAGGACGTGCTGGAGCCGGACCTGCTCGGACTTCCTCACGATCTTGAGATCGGCAAGTGTATGACTACATCAACCACGAGTTCCTACTTGTTAACAAAACTCGTTGTCTTCGAGGGTAAGTTCTCGTTGGATGTATGTCCACCCGTTGCTTTGTACCTAGTAGATAGATCTTGGCGTGTAGTTCACACCGTGGGAAATTTTTTGTTTTCTATGTTGCGGACCCAATAGAGCAACCAGAAGAGGGCAAGGAGCGCCCCGTAAAGTGGCCCATCTACTACATCAGCGAGGTCCTAATGGACTCAAGGCAATGCTACCCGCAATACCAAAAACTGGTGTATGCGGTCTTTAGAGCCCAGCATCGGCTCCCACACTACTTCCAGGAGCACCCCATCATGGTTATCTCCTCCGCGCTGCTGCAAGACATCATCCGCAATGGAGAGGCAACTAGGCGAGTCGCTAAGTGGGCTATCGAAATCGGCTTCCACAACATCAATTACGAGCCACGCAAAGCGATCAAATCGCAAGCCTTGGCCAATTTCCTCGCCGATTGGGAAGAGGCACATCAGCCAGCGAAGCTACCCTATCTCCATTACTGGTCGCTCCACTTCAAAGGGTCCAAGAACACGGACGACGCATGGGCTGGGATCATCCTCACCTCCCCCAAAGGTGACAAGCTCCGCTACGTGCTCCACCTCGACTTCACGCCCTGCACCAACAACATGGCCGAGTATGAGGCCCTCCTTCATGGCATGTGGGCCGCCAAGGAGATGAACGTAAATAGCCTATGGTGCTACGGCGACTCCGACCTATTCGCCGGACAAGTCGCTGGTACCTGCAACACCGTCTCCCCACCATGATAGAATACCGCCAAGCGGTGGACCAGCTGGGAGGTCACTTGACTGGCTACTCCGTCGAGTGGATCAACAGATGCAAAAACGAAGAGGCCGATGCTCTCTCCCGCATCGGGTCGGCCCGCCAAACGCCACCAGTGGGTGTATACCTCGACATCATCCACAAGCCTTTAGTCTCCCCGCCCAAGGGGATCGACATCGGGATCCCTCTACAACACGAGCCCGCCCTGGTCACCATGATCATGGAGCCCAGCGACTGGACCACACCATACTTCGCCTTCCTTGATCACAAGGTCCTGCCCACCGACGAGACAGATGTGCAAATGATCATGCGCTACTGCAAATTCTTTGTCATCATCGACGGCGAGCTCCACAAAGGCAGCGTGACTAGCATATTCCAACACTGCGTACAACAACCAGAAGGTCGCAAGATACTCCAAGACATCCACGCCAGCGACTGCGGCCATAACGCCGGTGCCAGATCGCTAGTCGCTAAGGCCATGCGACATAGCTTCTACTAGCTCACTGCGCATGCTGATGCCATCGACATTGTCCAACAATGCGTCGGGTGCCAGAAGTATGCCAACCAGACGCACATCCCTGGTTCGGCACTCAAGATCATCCCCATCACCTGGATATTCGCCGTATGGGGACTGGACATGGTCGGCCCATTCAAGAAAGCCCCATCTGGCTTCACCCACCTCCTGGTCGCAGTCGACAAATTTACCAAGTGGTTCAAGGCCAAGCCGATCAAGAAGGGCAAAGGCAAGACCGCCACCAAGTTCTTTCGTGAACTCATCTACCTGTATGGCTACCCGCACGACATCATAACGGACAACGGCACCAACTTCGCCAAAGGTGCCATGGAGGATTTCTGCGACGAGCATGGCATATGACTCGGCCTCACCTCAGTCGCCCACCCAGAGTTGAATGGCCAAGCAGAGCGTGCCAACCAAAGCATCCTCCACGGCCTCAAGACGCGACTTCAGGTGCAGCTCAAGCGAATCCCTCGATGCTGGGTAGAAGATCTACCCTCCATGATATGGGGCATCTGCACCTCTAACAATCGCTCCACGAGGTTCACACCCTTCTTCATGGTGTACGATGCTGAAGCCGTCATGCTAACCGACCTAGAACACGACTCACCACGAGTCGTCAATTACTTGGAGGAGGAAAACGAGATCGCCCGCCAAGACAGTATTGGCCAGCTCGACGAAGCACGTGACCTAGCTTGCTCTCGCACCACCATCCACCAGTAGGGACATCGCCGCTACCACAGTCGCCGAGTCCGGACTCACACCTTCCAGGAAGGCGACCTGGTCCTAGGACTGATCCAGGACAAGAAGGGCATGCACAAGCTTTCTCCCCCATGGTAAGGGTCATTCACCATAGGGCGAGTCCTCGGCAGCGACTTCCTACTATCTCATCGATGTAAGAGGCAATAGCTAGCTCAAAGTTGGGAGGCCATGGAATGTAAACCTCCTCCGAAAGTTCTATACATAGAAGTAAAACTTGTACTCAGCTGCTATATAAAGAAATCAACTCGGATCGCACAAATTGTGTCTACTCGCCATACTCTTGTGCCAATCGCACTCGTATATCTAGCAATACACTATCCACGGAAGTCAACCCTTGGTTGAGCGACCGACACGGCTAAGTAGTGCGGCCCAAGGGCACTGAAGACAATCGTGCCTTGTGTCGTCCACGAATAAGCGACACCAGAGACACCATCGGAGTCGCCTCGCTCGAGTGGCCTGCCGGACCAAGACAACTGATAACGCTTCTCACAACGACTCGTCCTCCCCATCCTCGTGCAAAGCGACTCGAACGGTTAAGTACCACGCACGGGGACTTGTCTACAATAACCCCCATGCAGCTTGGGAACACACCAAGTAAGAGAGCCCGCCTTGGACTTGCCACACGACTGACTTTCCGAGCCGGGGGAGACACGCGTTACGAACAACGCACCAAGTCCTCACCTACCTTGGGCATGTGACTAGAACGGCTAAGTACCACGCTCGGGGACTCGCCTAAATTGACCCTGCTCATGCTCGGGAAAACAACCAAGTACAGAGCTCCCTTGGGGTCGCTAAGCGACTGGCTGCACGAGCCACGACGAGTCGACTCCAGCCAAATTAAAAACTTAATACAACCAAACTTACATATATACGAGGTAAACCCCAATAAAGGGCGGACACGCTGAGGTACTCGTACAAACAAATACTCAACATAACACAGAAGACACCATGCATTGCGAGTCGATTGACCCCTTTCATTTAAGCAACAAAATACATCGTTTACATTACAATAGCGACCAGTCCCCATAACTTACAAAAAGCCCCTCATGGCAGTCACTCATTTTGCTGGCACCGACGAAGAGGCACCGCCATCACCCTTGACCCGGATGAATGGCTCCCAAGGGTTCACTGGATATGTCGTCAATTGCTTTGCCAGCGACGACCTAAAGGGCTGCTCCGACTTCAAATCACAGTGCTTCGGCTCGGGGTCGCCCAACGCCACCACCGTCTCCTTGTACAGCAGCAGGTCCCCCATTGCCAACACCCGCTCTGTGAACAATGCAGCCTTGGCGGTCAGCCTCAGCACCTCCACGATCTCCACCGATCCAGTCGCCGAGGGATACCTGCTGGTGACGTCATCGAGGTCGAAGTTGTCGGGGAAGTGCGTGAGCCCGAGACTGAGCACCGTGGCAGCTCCTCGCTGGAGGGCCGATCGTGCCATCCACTCGACCACAGCGGGCGCCTCCTCAAGGTAGCGCCACACTTCCGTCAGCCCACTAGGAATCACCTTGGTGGGGGAGATCCATTGAAGGACGGCCTGAACACAAAGCCCCGAGGTGGTGACCGCATTCGACACCGCTGTCACGCATTGCGAGGCATCAAAGGTCTGCACCACCGGATCATTTTGACCTATCATAGCTGCAACATCAGAAAATCAATATCATGTTGGCCTAGTGGACTCACCCGCTCGGGGACTCACCGCTCAGGGACATGCCGAATACCAGGAAGAAGGAGTAAAAGGAATAGACGCTCACAGAGGAGTTTGTGGCAGCTATCCGTCACGTGCTTCTCTAGTGCCCCAAGGTTGTCATGCAACCCAAGAATGACAGAATCGGAGGCCTTCCGCTCCTCCTCCGACGCGGCGACTGCAGCCTTTGCCCTCTCTTCAGAATAGATCATCGATGCCTTTGCGACCTCTAAATCTTTCGTCAATGAGACGATTCGCTCATCCGTTGTGGCCAAAGTAGCCTTCACCACCTCCAGCTCAGCAACTAGAAATAGACCTCGTGGGCCTTGGAGATCATAGCACAAGAATCAACTGAAAGAAGGAAGACCATGTTTCAACCCCCCCCACAGCAGTGAGTGCCAAAACTTACAGAAGACGGTATAGCTTACCAGCAGATGCCTGGAGTCGCTAATTGACCTCCTGTGTTTCCTGCAGATCATGCTTCAAGCGTTCCTTCACGGATAGCCGGTCAGCAGACTCCCGTTGCAGACCCTGAAGATCATAAACAGTAAGGCACTAGATGACTAAAAGCTCTGAGCATCTAGCCACTGAAATTCAGTAAATAGACCCTCAGTGACTGGAAGATTAAACAGTCTGAGTGTCTAGCCGCTGAAATTGAGCGACTAGACCCTTGGGGACTGGATGACTAAAAGCTCTAAGTGTCTAGCCGCTGAGATTCAGCGACTAGACCCTCAGGGACTGGACATACCTGTATAGCAGCACCAAGCATGCCGTGGAGCTCGATGGCATCCATCAAGGCAATCACGAATGAGGTACGCCCGCGACATTGCCTAGCGTCGCCATCAACAACCTCAGGGACCTGTGGCAACTGCGTTGTAGTCGTTGCGGCAGAAGCCCTCGCCATAAAGCGAGGGAATGATACAGCCATCACCACCGGAGCACTGGCCGAAGGCATCGGCACCTCCGCTAGCTCGGTAGGTTTGCTCGGCTCCGAGCTGGTGGCCACTTCACCTTCAGCGGGAGTGGTAGAATCGCCCTTTCCCACGTCTTCTTCCATGGCAGCGGAGGCACCCTCCTCCTTATTCTTCTTCATGCTAGCGGTTGGCGCCTCCTTCGGGTCGGCCTTCCTCTTCTTGGAAGGGGCAACCTTCCCCTCGGTGTAAACTGGCAGAATCTTGGCCACCGAAGGGCGGCCAATCTTCTGGGCACCGGACTTGTGAAATCGCCACGATCAGTGAACCAATTACACAAGAAAACATTGAAGCACGGAGAAAGAGAACATCAAACTTACTTGGCAATGGGAAGAAAGCGTAGTCCTGTGCTAATATGGGCAGGCTTCTCCAGATCTGGGCCCAGCTTGTGCGAGAGCCCCTTTTCAAAGACACTCGCGGCTCACGACACCGCGGGCTTCTTCGATGTTGAGGTCGTGGTTGCGGGAACCTCTGGCCCGGGCGACCGCCTCCTCCGATGGCGGTGACCTTGACCCCGTGATTTCAGCAGCCCCTGACTCCAGGGCAGCCGAGACTGTTGGCGCAATCGTGGCAAGTGGAACCACCGATTCCACCACTATGACCGTGGCTTTCGATCCTGTCATCGGAGCTGGGTCCTTAGGGATCTTGGTTGAAACTTTAGCCGCTTCATCACCGGACTCCTCGTCCGACTCAAAAGCCACCACTGATCTTGGCGGCGACGCTAGCCTCGGCACCAGCCTCTTCGCAGCCGACTTCAACTTCCATACGGTCTTTGCTGGCGTAGCCACTCGCCGCGAGCTATGCTCCTGCATGTTCTCATCGTCGCTATCATGCTCCTCAAGGCTACGACTCGCCTCAATCTCATGCTGCTTCCGCATGGGAGTCTTCTGGGCCGCGGGTACAGGCACGGTGACCTCCGCCACTTCATCCTCGCCGTCGAAGAATTCCTTTTACTCCTCTTCAAGCTCCTTGGGAACCTCCTCATCGAGTGGAGGAAGCTAATTCTCGAGAACCTGAAACAACTAACAAACACAAAAAGATCAGTGGTTAGCTGACAAGGGTGACTGTAGAAGCGCGACTACAAAGACTAGACTACGAAGCAGGGAGACTCACCGTGGGGGCCTGACGCTTTCCGGTGGCGGTGTATGGAGTAAGTCCGGCCTTCAGATCGTCGTACTCCGTATTCATAATCTTCATGGTGATGTACTCGTCGGTCTCCCACACCTCCTTGCAAGACTTTGTGGCATTGTCTTTGCCGGTTTACTGGTACATCCAGTGGGATCGGGTGGCCAGAGGGACTAACTGCCACCCGAGCCAATAGTTTTACAAGTTGATGGATTCCATGCTGTCCTTCTTCATGGCCGTGATCCGGGTTAGCATTTCATCGACGGCCATCCTTTGATCTTATGGAAGTGAGGTCATAGACAGCTGGCGTGGCTTGCTCCTCTCAGCGGTGTACGTTGGGAGGGCCACCCTCACCATCGGGAGTGGATTCCTTCACATAAAACCAACTCTTTTTCCACTCGTTGTCCGCCTTCTTTGGAAGCATAAGCTTCACAAAGGACGCCTTGGGCTATAGCTGAAATGTGACACTGCCCACTGCTAGGATGGGACCACCAGTTCCTTCGCAGGCGATGCGACAGTGGAATATCTCTAGCCACAAGGGAAAATATGGGCGACCTCCAAGATAGCATTCATAGAAGATGACGAAGATCGTGAGCTGCTCCACACTATGCGGTCCCAGGTCCGATGGTTTGATCGCGTAATATGCATAAAATCACCGGAAAAAGATGGAGGTAGGGAACCCCAAGCCTCTCTCCAGATGGCTCAGGAAATAGATGATTTCCCTAGGGTGAGCCCTGGGTTCCGTCTCGCTGGATGTGGGGATCTGCCAATTGCCCCTGTAGAGGATCCCCGTGTCCTTGAAGGACTTTAGGGCAGAATTGGTGCACTTCGACCTTCCCCATAGATCATTCGGGAGCGCCATGGAGGGAAGAAGGAGGTTGCCTTGTCCAGAGATTTCAGATCGAGAGTGGATCTGGAGACTGGGAGTGCGCGGGGATGGAGAAATGTGAAGATTCATCTTTTCCTCTGTCGCTCTCCTTATAAAGAAGACGCTACCCACCAATCTCGAGATAGTTGTTAACTTGCGGTAATTACGCCGAAGTTACCGTTGGTTTACCCAATGGCTAGTTTGACCAAGCTGACAGTCCAACTTCTTTCACTCGATTCGCCTGCTGGTACGCCTTGTCCATTTGACAGGGTGCAACGACTCGAGCATAAACCCACTGAAGACCTGGTGGCAAAATTTCCTCCTTCATCAAGGGAGTCCATCGCCGATTCGACTGGGCGTACAACACTACTAGAGAAAGGCTTATGGATAGATTTATTAGCAGTGGAGCATTTTTTTGAATATGCTCCACTGATAAGTATCAGTGGTGCATTTAAAAAGATGCTCCACTGATATTTTGTTTAACCAATGGCGCATATCGATAAAAATGCGCCACTGATAATCTGGGCCCGAAACCCTAGAGGACTGTGGACCAAATACCAATGTCGCATATGTCCATATGCGCCATTGATATATGCTCATCGATGACGCATATATATCAATGGCGCATATGCAATATGCGCCATTGATATTATCCTCACCAATGGCGCATCTTCCTCAATATGCGCCATTGATAATTTGTAGGGCCCACCTGGACCCCACCGCTCAGAATTATCAATGGCGCATATTGGAGATGCGCCACTGATATTATTTTTACCAATGGCGCATATTGCAAAAAATGTGCCACTGATAAATCTTGGTGTCGCCATGCCGCCTCCTGCCGCCGCCCGCCACCAGAGGAGTTGTAGCACCCGGCAAAATGTTTTATTCTAAAAATAAATAATACAAATATATTTTATAAAAAAACCCCGGGAAGGCAGCCCAGCCCGTAGGCTAGGCGCTCCACGTCGTCGCTGCCGCAGCCGTCTCCCTGGGCGTCAAGTACGAAGGGGCCATCAGCGGGCGGAGGCTCGACGCCGAAGCCGTCCAGGCTTTCGTCGATACCACCGTGGACGCGGTGGAGGCCATGGAGCGGGAGCTCGTTGAGGTTTTGGAATATGTCATGCGTGTATATGTATCATGAAGAAGGCGAACATGATGGATACCTTGTGGAAATCAATTTATTATTTTGTAATAATAAAGCACAACGGTTTATTTACGCGCATGATGAAAAAGCACATGTAGATTCTCTGGCATTGGGGTGGTGCCGTGAGTACCAAAAAGTGGGTGCAGCCCGATGTTTGGGCGCGTCGAGGCTATGCACCTCCCGTACATCTCTGGCATCGAAATCAATGCATGCTACGAACGAAACCAAGCCAACGAGCACAACGCGCAGCCCAAAAAAAGAAAAAGAGAAAAAAGAAAAGAAACGCACGCATGAACACAACACAACCCAACCCAACCCAATCGACTGGACTCGATCCCCATTCCGGGCTTGTTTGCTTCATAGAAATTGCATAGGAATTCTGTAGGATTCAAATCCTATGAGAATTTTTCCTATATAATTGTTTGATTCATAGGAACACATTCTTTAGAAATTAATTCTATAGAAATCTTGTAGTGCAATTTCTATAGAAAAAAACATTAGCTCAAACCTCATAAAAAATTCCTTTACTACATCAAACAAACTTCATCTTTCCATAGGATTCAAGTTCACATGACATCTCAATCCTATGTTTTTCTATTCCTATACTTTTCCTATCGTATGAATCAAACGAGCCCTCCTTCTTCTTCCCGAAAACGCACCAACCCTAGTCCCTCCCTCCCTCCCTCGACTCTCCGCTCCACACCACAGAGGCGGCGGTGCCGGCTGCAGCGGCGGCCAGAACCACGACGAGATCCGAATGCGTCGTGGCTGGCTAGCTCGCCGGCGCGTGCGTGTGCGCCGCTCTGTCGACCTGGCCTCACCACGTCCTGCCCGCGCCCGAGATCCCCTTCCCCGCCTCCGGCCAGCAGGACATGGCGGCCAAGTTCCTGCCGCCGGTGGCCCCTTTACGCGCCTCCTCCTCCATGACGCACCTCGTCCTCTCCGACACCCCACCCACCCACTGCGCGAAACCCTAGCACCAGGGGATGCCGCAGCCGTCTCACCGGCCGACCAGCCCGCCTCCCTCCGGCACCGCCTACTTCCCGCGCGCCGGCGTCCGCTGCTACAACTGCCTCACTGTAGGCAGGTCGCCATCGGAGCCCCACCGCGGAGCCTCTCCCTGCCGCCCTGGATGCCGCCTCCCAAGCACTCCCCATCCCTCGTCCTCACCCGCCCTGGATGCCGCTTCCCAAGCACTTCCCGTTAGATAATTGATGGATGTGTATGGGTGTTTCTATCTCACAATGTATATTTGCTACTGTTTTCCTGCTGCAGATAGTGGAGTTTAATGATTTGAACAGCAGCATGAATGTCTTCATTCTAAGCACGCATGCTGGTGGGCTTGGTATCAACCTTACTTCTGCTAATACTTGCATCATGTATGACAGTGACTGGGTAATTTTCTACCTATCTGGAGATTTCGTAGTGTATAAAAGTTCATACTAAATGTTTGTATAGTTACAAAGTAAAATCCACTAAAATGTGCCCTGCCCCTGGAATGGTTGTGTGTAGCTGTGCTCCTTGGAACAACACATACCTTCATTTTTAACTTTCATAGCTGTGATATGCTGAACTTTTTTTCTGCTTTTTCAGCACACCTTCTCTTCACTCTTGAAGCAAAAGTCACTCAAGGCTAGTCTGCCAAGGCCTACCATGGCAGTTTCAATGAGGGACGTGGATCCTGCATTTCAAGGAGCTGGTCAAAAGGAGTATCCTTCGATTACGAATTTTATCAATGGCTTATATAACACTTACAAATCTTTCCTATATTGTTCTTCTATCCTATGAATATCATATCTCTCTCTTCACTGCCACGTACAATTGTTCATGCATGCCTAGTAGGGAGTTTTTAGTCCAGCTACACATCTCAAGAATGAATGAAAATCTGTTGCACAAATATATAAGTCAACATATCACGCCAGCATTGTACTGAAACTGCTTACATTCCTTGTATACTGCTTGTTATAGTTATTCTTAACAACCCTCAGCGGACTAGAAATATGGCAGATTGAAAAGTTGCAAGTGGTTCCTGTTCCCAGAGAATCACATGGCAAGTTTTTCACAGGAGATTCCTACATAATACTCAAGCTACTCTACCCTTTTTTACATTCTATTGTAGCTGCACCTAACTCCGTACCATAATGAATGAAGGAATTGTTTCTCCTTTCTGCATCTTGTTTATGTCACATAAAAATGCTGATTCTAATGTCATCACCGTAGTGGAGATATGCTATCCCCTAAGAATTAGTATGTTTCAAATGCTAGTGATAGTGCAATTATCTGAATTTTATTTATTTTATGGTTGAATTACTTGTGAGATTGATATATATTGTTTTTTCATTGGAACAGACATCTGTCCTTAAAATGCTTCTTTCCGGCAAGATATCCATTATTGGCTTGGTAAAGATACCAGTCAGGTTTGCTATACAATTTAAGCTCTCATCCTTTTTGTCCATAGCCCCTAGCTAATGAGATAACAATCTTACTTGTTGCATTTAACTAATGAACAGGATGAGGCTGGTACAGCTGCAATCAAGACTGTGGAGCTGGATGCTGCGCTTGGTGGACGTGCTGTTGAATACCGTGAAGTACAGGGAAATGAGACTGAGAAATTTCTTTCATACTTTAAACCATGTATTATACCAGAGGAAGGTGGAGTTGCATCTGGTTTTAGGCACGCTGAAGTCAATGTGCGGGAGCATGTAACACGCTTATTTGTCTGCAGAGGAAAGCATACAGTCCATGTCAAAGAGGTGAATACCTTTTCCTCTGTTCGCTGTCATTTTTTTTAGTGTATTTTGTCACTCTGTGTCCTTTCATGGTGTTAGCTACCAAGCACGTATGTCACATTGCTCGTTTTCCCAACAGGTTCCTTTTGCACGATCATCACTCAACCATGAAGACATATTCATTTTAGATACCGAGTCCAAGATTTTCCAATTCAATGGAACGAATTCTAGTATTCAGGAGAGACCTAAAGCCCTTAAGGTTGTGCAATATCTCAAAGACACCAACCATGAAGGCAAATGTGATGTAGCTGCAGTTGGTAAGTTCACTTTTGAGATATAACGCTTTAAATGGACAAATTCTTTTCTCTTCTAGAATATAATTTATTCTTTCAAACAGAATATAACGCTTTAAATTGTACTTTTCATAGAGTGAAGATTTGATCTTGGGCTTTTGCTCATTGCTGTAACATGAACACATGAACCAAAGCTAGTTCTTGACAGTAAAAGCTGTGAATATTTATTGAATGTACCCTGAATGCTGACACATATTTATTTTTGTTTTCTGTAGCTATGACAATTACTGTTTTTGTTTTCTGACATCATATCCTCCTTTGCCTCCGTACTATGACAATTACTGTTTTTGTTTTCTGTAGCTTTCCTAGGTGAAGAGAGGAAGAAGATGAAGACCTTGATCGCGCCCCCGTGAGCAACTGCGGTTGCACTCTACTTGATCATATAGTTTAGGGCTGGTGACCACTTTATTTGTGTAATGTGAGATGATATCAACTTGTATCCTCCAACACTTGTGTAAATAATTCAGCCACATGTCACTATATCGGGTTCTAATTGATTTGATGACTATAATTGTGTTTGTAATATCTCTGTTTCGATAAACTATGTAGAATGCATCATTTGTACTACTTTCTACAACTATTTTTGTATAATACCCTGTATAATACACTATATACCTGTATAATATAAAGTATAATACTAGTAACAATACCAGGGAAGAGCTGTATTGAGTTATCTTGTTGTAAATATCAGTGGCGTATCTGCTAATTTACGAGTGGCGCATATGTTATCAGTGGCGCATTATGTAGAAATGCTCCACTAGTAAAATATCAATGGCGCATATTGAAGATGCGCCACTGGTTGTTTCATTATCAATGGCGCAAATATGCGCCATTGATACTTATATTTGCGCCATTGATACTTAATTATCAGTGGCGCAACAGTAATGGCGCATTCCATATGCGCCACTGGTAGCAAAAAATATGCTCCACTGATAAGCAATTCTCCACTAGTGCAAATTGGACTCGCCTACTCCGATTGTCAAATGAACACTTGCATGTGTGTTCTTTTCATAAACCACATGGATCCACCAGATTCATTGGATGTGTGTGTATCAGCGTGCATCATTGTGGTTTTGGAAAAAAACACATGCAATGATGCCACTCTAGCATGTGGTATCGAACCATGTCTAGGAACCCTAGGAGCATGTTGGGATTCAAATACAGCATGCATTCTACCACCAGTTTGAAAGATGCTGCGTCGCCACACCCACTTGGATGTGTGTGTGTTAGTGTGCATCATTCTGGTTCTGGCAAAGAATACATGCATTGATGTCACTCCAGTGTGTGGTGTCCAACCATGTCTAGGAACCCTAGCAGCATACTAGGATTCAACTACATCATGCATTCTACCACTAGTTTGAAAGATGTCGCATCACCACACCCACTTGGATGTGTGTGTGGTAGTGTGCATCATTGTGGTTTTGGAAAAGAACACATGCAATGATGACACTCCAGCCTGTGGTGTCCAACCATGTCCAGGAACCCTAGCAGCATGCTGGGATTCAACTACAACATGCATTCTACCACCAGTTTGAAAGATGCTGCATCACCACACCCACTTGGATGTTTGTGTGTATCAGTGTGCATCATTGTGGTTTGGGGAAAGAACACATGTAATGATGCCACTCTAGCATGTGGTGTCCAACCATGTCCAGGAACCCTAGCAGCATGCATTCTACCACCAGTTTGAAAGATGCTGCATCACCACACCCATTTGGATGTATTTGTGTGTATCAGTGTGCATCATTGTGGGTTTGGAAAACAACACATGCAATGATGCCACACCAACATGTGGTGTCCAACCATGTCCGGGAACCCTAGCAGCATGCTGGGATTCAACTTCAGCATGCATTCTACCACCAGTTTGAAACATGCTGCATCACCACACCCACTTGGATGTGTGTGTATCAGTGTGCATCATTGTGGTTTTGGAAAAGAACACATGCAATGATGCTACTCCAGCATGTGGTGTCCAACCATGTCTAGGAACCCTAGCAGCATATTGGGATTCAACTATAACATGCATTCTACCACCAGTTTGAAAGATGATGCATCACCACACCCACTTGGATGTGTGTGTGTGTGTGTGTTAGTGTGCATCATTGTGGTTTTCGAAAAGAACACATGCAATGATGCCACTCTAGCATGGGGTGTCCAACCATGTCCAAGAACACTAACATCATGCTGGGATTCAACTACAACATGCATTCTACCACTAGTTTGAAATATGTTGCATCACCACACCCACTTGGATGTGTGTGTGTGTTAGTGTGCATCATTGTGAGTTTGGAAAAGAACACATGCAATGATGCCACTTCAGCATGTGGTGTCCAACCATGTCTAGGAACCCTAGCAGCATGCTGGGATTCAACTACAACATGCATTCTACCACCAGTTTGAAAGATGTTGCATCACCACACCCACTTGGATGTGTGTGTATCAGTGTGCATCGTTGTTGTTTTGGAAAAGAACACATGCAATGATGCCACGCCAGCATGTGTGTTCTTTTCATTAACCACATGGGTCGACTAGATGTCTTGGATGTGTGTCTATCAGTGTCCATCATTGTGATTTTGGAAAAGAACACATGCAATGATGCTACTCTAGCATGTGGTGTCCAACCATGTCCAGGAACCCTAGCAGCATGATGGGATTCAACTGTAGCATGCATTCTATCACCAGTTTGAAAGATGCTTCATCACCACACATAGTTGGATGTGTGAGTGTTAGTGTGCACCATTGTGGTTTTGGAAAAGAACAGATGCAATGATGCCACACTAGAATGAGTGTTCTTTTCATAAACCACAAGGACCCACTAGATGTCATTGCATGTGTGTTCTTTTCCTAAACTACATGCATCCACTAGAGTCATTGCATGTGTGTTCTTCTCATAAACCACATGGATCCACTAGATGCCATTGTATGTGTGTTCTTTTCCAAAACCACATGGATCCACGAATGTCATTGCATGCTTCTTCTTTTTATAAACAACATGGATCCAATAGATGTCATTGCATGTGTGTTCTTTTCATAAACCACCTGGATCCAATCAATGTCATTTCATGTGTGTTCTTTTCGTAAACCACATGGATCCACTAGATGTCATTGCATGTTTGTTCTTTTCTGAAACCACATCTATCCACTAGATTTTATTGCATGCGTGTTATTTTCATAAACCACATGGATCCACTAGAGTCATTGGATGTGTGTTATTTTCCAAAACCACATGGATCCACTAGATGTCATTGCATGTGTGTTCTTTTGATAAACCTCATTGACCTACTATAGTCATTGGATGTGTGTTCTTTTCCAAAACCACATGGATCCACTAGATGTCATTGCATGTGTGATCTTTTGATAAACCACATGGATCCACTAGAGTCATTGTATGTTTTTGTGTGTATCAGTGTCCATCATTGTGATTTTGGAAAAGAACACATGCAATGATGCCACTCTAGCATGTGGTTTCCAACCATGTCCAGGAACCCTAGCAGGATGCTAGGATTCAACTATAGCATGTATTTTACCACTAGCTTTAAAGATGCTGCATCACCACACCCACTTGGATGTATGTGTGTGTGTTAGTGTACATCATTTTGGTTTTGGAAAAGAATAGATGCAATGATGCAACACCAGAATGTGTGTTCTTTTCATAAACCACAAGGATCCACTAGATGTTATTGCGTGTGTGTTCTTTTCCTAAACCACATGGATCCACTAGTCATGCATGTGTGTTCTTTTCTTAAACCACATGGATCCACTAGATGTCATTGTATGTGTGTTTTTCCAAAACCACATGGATTCATTGATGTCATTGCATGTGTGTCCTTTTCATAAAACACCTGGATCCAATCGATGTCATTGCATGTGTGTTCTTTTCATAAACCACATGGATCCACTAGATGTCATGGCATGTTTGTTCTTTTCAAAAACCACATGGATCCACTAGATGTCATTGCATGTGTGTTCTTTTCATAAACCACATGGATCCACTAGAGTCATTGGATGTGTGTTATTTTCCAAAACCACATGGATCAACTAGATTTCATTGCATGTGTGTTCTTTTCATAAACCACATTGGCCCACTAGAGTCATTGGATGTGTGTTCTTTTCCAAAACCACATGGATCCACTAGATGTCATTGATTGTGTGATCTTTTCATAAATCACATGGATCCACTAGAGTCATTGGATGTTTTTGAGTGTATCACTGTCCATCATTGTGATTTTGGAAAAGAACACATGCAATGATGCCACTCTAGCATGTAGTGTCCAACCATGTCCAGGAACCCTAGCAGCACGCTGGGATTCAAGTATAGCATGTATTTTACCACCAGCTTGAAAGATGCTGCATCACCACACCCACTTGGATGTGTGTGTGTTAGTGTGCATCATTTTGGTTTTGGAAAAGAATAGATGCAATGATGCAACACCAGAATGTGTGTTCTTTTCATAAACCACAAGGATCCACTAGATGTTATTGCGTGTGTGTTCTTTTCCTAAACCACATGGATCCACTAGAGTCATTGCATGTGTGTTCTTTTCTTAAACTGCATGGATCCACTAGATGTCATTGTATGTGTGTTTTTTCCAAAACCACATGGATTCATTGATTTCATTGCATGTGTGTTCTTTTCATAAAACACCTGGATCCAATCGATGTCATTGCATGTGTGTTCTTTTCATAAACCACATGGATCCACTAGATGTCATTGCATGTTTGTTCTTTTCCAAAACCACATGAA
Organism: Avena eriantha; assembly: GCA_910589775.1. NCBI lineage: Eukaryota > Viridiplantae > Streptophyta > Magnoliopsida > Poales > Poaceae > Avena > Avena eriantha. Next base: position 106,713,118 of record OU342740.1, on the reverse strand, counting down.
TCCACTAGATGTCATTGCATGTGTGTTCTTTTCATAAACCACATGGATCCACTAGAGTCATTGGATGTGTGTTATTTTCCAAAACCACATGGATCAACTAGATTTCATTGCATGTGTGTTCTTTTCATAAACCACATTGACCCACTAGGGTCATTGGATGTGTGTTCTTTTCCAAAACCACATGGATCCACTAGATGTCATTGCATGTGTGATCTTTTCATAAACCATATGGATCCACTAGAGTCATTGGATGTTTTTGTGTGTATTATTGTCCATCATTGTGATTTTGGAAAAGAACACATGCAATGATGCCACTCTAGCATGTGCTATCCAACCATGTCCAGGAACCCTAGCAACATGCTGGGATTCAACTATAGGATGTATTTTACCACCAGCTTGAAAGATGCTGCATCACCACACCCACTTCGATGTGTGTGTGTGTTAGTTTGCATCATTTTGGTTTTGGAAAAGAATAGATGCAATGATGCAACACCAGAATATGTGTTCTTTTCATAAACCACAAGGATCCACTAGATGTTATTGTGTGTGTGTTCTTTTCCTAAACCACATGGATCCACTAGTCATGCATGTGTGTTCTTTTCTTAAACCACATGGATCCACTAGAGTCATTGGATGTGTGTTATTTTCAAAAACCACATGGATCAACTAGATTTTATTGCATGTGTGTTCTTTTCATAAACCACATTGACCCACTAGAGTCACTGGATGTGTGTTCTTTTCCAAAACCACATGGATCCACTAGATGTCATTGCATATGTCTTCTTTTCATAAACCACATGGATCCACCAGAGTCATTGGATGTGTCTATGTGTATCCGTGTGCATCATTGTGGTTTTGGAAGAGAACACATGCAATGATGCCACTCCAACATGTGGTGTTCAACCATGTCCAGGAACCCTAGGAACATGCTGGAATTCAATTGCAGCATGCATTCTACCACCAGTTTGAAATATGCTGCATCACCACACCCACTTGGATGTGTGTGTATCAGTGTGCATCATTGTGGTTTTGGAAATGAACACATGTAATGATGCCACTCCAGCACGTGTGTTCTTTTCATAAAACACATGGATCCACTAGATGTCTTGGATGTGTGTGTATATTAGTGTGCATCATTGTGGTTTTTGAAAAGAACACATCCAATGATGCCACTCTAGCATGTGGTGTGCAACCATGTCCAGGAACCCTAGCAGCATGCTAGGATTCAACTACAACATGCATTCTACCACCAGTTTGAAAGATGCTGCATCTCCACACACACTTGGATGTGTCTGTGTTTTTTAGTGTGCATCATTGTGGATTTGGAAAAGAACACATGCAATGATGCCACTCAAGCATGTGGTGTACAACCATGTCCAGGAACGCTAGCAGCATGCTCGGATTGAACTACGGCATGCATTCTACCACCAATTTGAAAGATATTGCATCACCACACCCACTTGGATGTGTGTGTGTTAGTGTGCATAATTGTGGTTTTGTAAAACAACACATGCAATGATGCCACTCCAACATGGTGACCAACCATGTCCAGGAACCCTAGCAGCATGTTGGGATTCCATTACAACATGCATTCTACCACCAGTTTGAAAGATGCTGCATCACCACACCCACTTCGATGTGTGTGTATCAATGTGCATCATTGTGGTTTTGGAAAAGAACACATGGAACAATGACACTCCAGCATGTGGTGTCCAACCATGTCCAGGAACCCTAGCAGCATGTTGGGATTCAACTACAACATAATTTTACCACCAGTTTGAAAGATGTTGCATCAACACACACGCTTTGATGTGTATGTGCGTGTGTGTTAGTGTGCATCATTGTGGTTTTGGAAAATAACACATGCAAGGATGCCACTCCAGCATGTGGTATCCAACCATGTCCAGGAACCCTAGCAGCATGTTGGGATTCAACTTCAACATGCATTCTACCACCGGTTTGAAAGATGATGCATCACCACACTCACTTGGATGTGTGTGTGTCATTGTGCATCATTATGGTTTTGGAAAAGAACACATGTAAGGATGCCACTCCAGCATGTGGTGTCCAACCATGTCCAGGAACCCTAGTAGCATGCTGGGATTCACACACACTTGGATGTGTGTGTGTCCGTGTGCATCATTGTGGTTTTGGAAAAGAACACATGCTATGATGCCACTCCAGCACGTGGTGTCCAACCATGTCCAGGAACCCTAGCAGCATGCTGGGATTCAACTGCAGCATGCGTTGTACCAGTAGTTTGAAAGATGCTGCATCACCACACCCACTTAGATGTGTGTGTGTCAATGTGCATCATTGTGGATTTGGAAAATAACAAATGCAATGATGCCACTCTAGCATGTGTGTTCTTTTCATAAACCACATGGATCCACTAGATGTCATTGCATGTGTGTTCTTTTCCTAAACTACATGGATAGAGGCATTGCATGTGTGTTCTTTTCATACACTACATGGATCCACTAGATATCATTGTATGTGTGTTCTTTTCCAAAACCACATGGATCCAATGATGTTATTGCATGTGTGTAATTTTCATAAACCACATGGATCCAATAGATGTCATTGCTTGTGTGTTCTTTTCATAAACCACATGGATCCAATAGATGTCATTGCATGTGTGTTCTTTTCCTAAACCATAAGGATCCACTAGAGTCATTGCATGCGTGTTCTTTTCATAAACCACATGGATCCACTAGATGTCATTGCATGTTTGTTCTTTTCCAAAACCACATGGATCCACTAGATGTCATTGCATGTGTGTTCTTTTCATAAACCACATGGATCCAATAGAGTCATTGGATTTGTGTGTGTATTAGTGTGCATCATTGTGGTTTTGGAAAAGAACACGTGCAATGATGCCACTCCAGCATGTGTTGTCGAACCATGTCCAAGAACCCTAGCACCATGCTGGGATTCAACTGCAGCATGCATTCTACCACCAGTTTGAAAGATGCGGCATCACCACACTCACTTGGATGTGTGTATGTGTGTCAGTGTCAATCATTAGTTTTTTTAAAAGAACACATCCAATGATGCCGCTCCAGCATGTGGTGACCAACCATGTCCACGAACCCTAGCAGCATGCTAGGATTCAACTACAACGTGCATTCTACCACAAATTTGAAAGACGTTGCATCACAACACCAACTTGGATGTGTGTGTGAGTGTGTGTGTAAGTGTGAATTATTGTGGTTTTGGAAAAGAACACATGCAATGATGCCACTCCAGCATGTGGTGTCCAACCATGTCCAAGAACCCTACCAGCATGCTGGGATTCAACTACATCATGCATTCTACCACCAGTTTTAAAGATGTTGCATCACCACACCCACTTGGATGTGTGTGTGTCTGTGTGTATCATTGCACATTATTGTGGTTTTGGAAAATAACACATGCAATGATGCCACTCCAGCATGTGGTGTCCAACCATGTCCAGGAACACTAGCAGCATGTTAGATTCAATTGCAACATGCATTCTACCACCATTTTGAAAGATGCTGCATCACCACACCCACTTGGATGTGTGTGTATCCGTGTGCATCATTGTGGTTGGGAAACAACACATGCAATGATGCCACTCTATCATGTGGTGTCCAACCATGTCCAGGAACCCTAGCAGGCTGCTGGGATTCAGCTGCATCAAGCATTCTACCACTAGTTTGAAAGATGATGCATCACCACCCCTCTTGGATGTGTGTGTATAAGTGTGCATCATTGTTGTTTTGGAAAACACACACGCAATGATGCCACTCCAGCATGTGGTGTCCAACCATGCCCAGAAACCCTACCAACATGCTAGATTCAATTGCAACATGCATTCTACCACCAGTTTGAAAGATGCTGCATCACCACACCCACTTGGATGTGTGTGTGTGTATTAGTGTGCATCATTGTGGTTTTGTAAAATAACACATGCAATGATACAATTCTAGAATTTAGTGTCCAACCATGTCCAAGAACCCTAGCAGCTTGCTGGGATTCATCTGCATCATGCATTCTACGACCAGTTTAAAAGATAATGCATCACCACACCCACTTAGATGTGTGTGTGTATAAGTGTGCATCATTATGGTTTTGGAAAAGAACAAACACAATGATGCCACTCTAGCATGTGGTGTCCAACCATGTCCAGGAACCCTAGCAGCCTACTAGGATTCAACTTCGGCATGCATTCTACCACCAGTTTGAAAGATGCTGCATCGTGTGTGTGTTAGTCTACATCATTGTGGTTTTGGATAAGAACACATGACATGATGCCACTCCAGCATGTGGTATCTAACCATGTCCAGGAACCCTAGCAGCATGCTGGGATTCAACTGTAGCATGCATTGTACCACCAGTTTGAAATATGCTGCATCACCACACCCACTTAGATGTGTGTGTGTGTCAGTGTGCATCATTGTGGTTTTCGAAAAGAACACATGCAATGATGCCACTCCATCATGTGTGTTCTTTTCATATACCACTTGGATCCAATAGATGTCATTGCATGTGTGTTCTTTTCCTAAACCACATGGATCCACTAGAGGCATTGCATGTGTTTTTTTTCATAAACTACATGGATCCACTAGATGTCATTGCATGTGTGTTCTTTTCCAAAACCACATGGATCCATTGATGTCATTGCATGTGTGTTCTTTTCATAAACAACATGGATCCAATAAATTTCATTGCACGTGTGTTCTTTTCATAAACCACATGGATCCACTAGATGTCATTGCATATGTGTTCTTTTCCTAAACCACATGGATTCAGTAGAGTCATTGCATGTGTGCTCTTTTCATAAACCACCTAGATCCATTATATGTCATTGCATCTTTGTTCTTTTCCAAAACCACATGGATCCACTAGATGTCATTGCATGTGTGTTCTTTTCATAAAGCACACCGGTCCACTAGAGTCATTGGATGTGTGTTCTTTTCCAAAACCACATGGATCCACTGATGTCATTGCATGTGTGTTCTTTTCATAAACAACATGGATCCAATAGATGTCATTGCATGTGTGTTCTTTTCATAAACCACATGGATCCACTAGATGTTTTGCATATATGTTATTTTCCTAAACCACATGGATCCTCTACAGTCAGTGCATGTGTGCTGTTATCATAAACCACATGTATCCACTAGATATCATTGCATGTGCGTTCTTTTCCAAAACCACATGGATCCACCTGATGTCATTGCATGTGTGTTCTTTTCATAAACCACATGGATTCACTAGAGTCATTGGATGTGTGTTCTTTTCCAAAACCACATGGATCCAATAGATGTCATTGCATGTGTGTTCTTGTCACAAACCACATGTATCCACTAGAGTCATTGGATGTGTGTTCTTTTCTAAAACCACATGGATCCACTAGATGTTATTGCATGTGTGTTCTTTTCATAAACCACATGGATCCACTAGTCATTGGATGTGTGTTCTTTTCCAAAACCACATGGATCCACTATATTTCATTGCATGTGTGTTCTTTTCGTAAACCATATGTATCCGCTAGAGTCATTGGATGTGTGTTCTTTTCAGAAACCACATGGATCCACTAGAAGACATTGCATTTGTGTTCTTTTCATAAACCACATGGATTCACTAGAGTCATTAGATGTGTGTGTGTATCAGTGTGCATCATTGGGGTTTTGTAAAAGAACACATGCAATGATGCCACTCCAGCATGCGGTGTCCAACCATGTCTAGGAACCCTAGCATCATGCTAGGATTCAACTGCACCAAGCATTCTACCACCAGTTTGAAAGATGCGGCATCACCACACCCACTTGGATGTGTGTGTGTGTGCATCATTGTGGTTTTGGAAAAGAACACATACAATGATGCCACTCCAGCATGTGGTGTCCATCCATGTCCAAGAACCCTTGCAGCATGCTAGGATTCAACTTCAACATGCATTCTACCACCAGTTTGAAGGACGCTGCATCACCACACCCACTTGGATGTGTCTTTGTGTTAGTGTGCATCATTGTGGTTCTGGAAAAGAACACGTGCAATGATGACACTCCAGCATGTGGTGTCCAACCATGTCCAGGAACCCTAGCAGCATGCTGGGATTCAACTGTAGCATGCATTTTACCACCAGTTTGAAAGATATTGTATCACCACAGTCAATTGGATGTGTGTGTTTGTCATTGTGCATCATTGAGGTTTTTGAAAATAACACATGCAATGATGCCACTCCAGCACGGGGTGTCCAACCATGTCTAGGAACCCTAGAAGCATGCTGGACTCAATTGCAACATGCATTGTACCACCAGTTTGAAAGATGTTGCGTCTCCACACCCACTTGGATGTGTGTACATTAGTGTGCATCATTGTGGTTTTGGAAAATAACACATTCAATGATGCCACTCCAACATGTGGTGTCCAACCATGTCTAGGAACCCTAGCAACATTCTGGGATTCAGCTGCATGATGCATTATACGACCAGTTTGAACAATGATGTATCACCACACCCACTTGGATGTGTGTGTATAAGTGTGCATCATTGTGGTTTTGGAAAAGAACACACACAATGATTCCACTCCAGCATGTGGTATCCAACCATGTCCAGGAACCCTAGCAGCATGCTAGGATTCAACTGCAGCATGCATTCTACCACTAGTTTGAAAGATGCTGCATCACCACACACACTTGGACGTGTGTGTGTGTTAGTGTGCGTCATTGTGGTTTTGGAAAAGAACACATGCAACGATGCCACTCCAACATGTGGTGTCCAACCATGTCTAGGAACCCTAGCAGCATGCTGGGATTCAATTGTAGCATGCATTGTACCACTAGTTTGAAATATGCTACATCACCACACCCACTTAGATGTGTGTGTGTTTGTGTCAGTGTGCATCATTGTGGTTCTGGAATAGAACAAATGCAATGATGCCACTCCAACATGTGTGTTCTTATCATAAACCACTTGGATCCACTAGATGTTATTGCATGTGTATTCTTTTCCTAAACCACATGGATCCACTAGAGTCATTGCATGTTTGTTCTTTTCATAAACCACATGGATCCACTAGATGTCATTGTATGTGTGTTATTTTCCAAAACCACATGGATCTACCGATGTCATTGCATGTGTGTTCTTTTACAAAAACCACGTGGATCCAATAGATGTCATTGCATGTGTGTTCTTTTCATAAACCACGTGGATCCACTAGATGTCATTGCACATGTGTTATTTTCCTAAACCACATGCATCCAATAGAGTCATTGCATGTGTGTTCTTTTCATAAACCCCATGGATCCACTAGATTTCATTGCATGTGTGTTCTTTTCCATAACCACATGGGTCCACCTGATGTCATTGCATGTGTGTTCTTTTCATAAACCACATCGATCCACAAGAGTCATTGGATGTGTGTTCTTTTCCAAAACCACATGGATCCACTAGATGTCATTGGATGTGTGTGTGTGTGTATTTGTGCATCATTGTGGAAAATAGCACATGTAATGATGCCACTCTAGCATATGGTGTCCAACCATGTCTAGGAACACTAGCAAAATGCTAGATTCAATTGCAAGATGCATTCTACCACTAGTTTAAAAGATGCTGCATCACCACACCCATTTGGATGTGTGTGTACCCATGTGCATCATTGTGGTTGGAAAATAACACATGCAATGATGCCACTCCAGCTTGTGGTGTCCAACCATGTTCATGGACCCTAGCAACCTGCTGGGATTCAGCTGCATCAAGCATTCTACCGTAAGTTTGAAAGATGATGCATCACCACACCCACTTGGATGTGTGTGTATCAATGTGCATCATTGTGGTTTTGGAAAACACACATGCAATGATGTCACTCCAGCATGTGGTGTCCAACCATGTCCAGAAACCCTAGCAACATTATGGATTCAATTGCAACATGCATTCTACCAACAGTTTGAAAGATGCTGCATCACCACACCCACTTGGATGTGTGTGTGTATTAGTGTGCATCATTGTGGTTTTTGAAAATAATACATGCAATGATGCCACTCCAGCATGTGTTGTCCAACCATGTCCAGGAACCCTAGCAGCATGTTGGGATTCAGTTGCATCAAGCATTCTATGACCAGTTTGAAAGATGATGTATCTCCAGACCCACTTAGATGTGTGTGTGTATAAGTGTGCATCACGGTGGTTTTGGAAAAGAACAAACACGATGTTTCCAATCCAGCATTTGGTGTCCAACCATGTCCAGGAACCCTAGTAGCATGCTAGGATTCAACTGCAGCATGCATTCTACCACCAGTTTGAAAGATGTTGCATCACCACACACACACTTGGATGTGTGTGTGTGTTAGTGTGCGTCATTGTGGTTTTGGAAAAGAATACATGCAATGATGCCACTGCAGCATGTGGTGTTTAACCATGTCGAGAAACCCTAGCAGCATGCTGGGATTCAATTGTAGCATGCATTGTACGACCAGTTTGAAATATGCTGCATCACGACACCCACTTAGATGTGTGTGTGTGTTTCCGTGTCTGTGTCTCTGTGCATCCTTGTGGTTTTCGAAAAGAACACATGCAATGATGCCACTCCAGCATGTGTGTTCTTTTCATATACCACTTGGATCCAATAGATGTCATTGCATGTGTGTTCTTTTCCTAAACCACATGTATCCACTAGAGGCATTGCATGTGTTTTCTTTTCATAAAGTACATGGATCCACTAGATGTCATTACATGTGTGTTCTTTTCCAAAACCACATGGATCCACTGATGTCATCGCATGTGTGTTCTTTTCATAAAAAACATGGATCCAATATATGTCATTGCAAGTGTGTTCTTTTCCTAAACCACATGGGTCCACTAGAGTCATTGCATGTGTGCTCTTTTCATAAACCACATGGATCCACTAGATGTCATTGCATGTGTGTTCTTTTCCAAAACCACATGGATCCATTAGATTTCATTGCATGTGTGTAACACCCCAAAACTTATAATCAAGTTTATCAAATCCTAATCACCCAATTTAGGGTTAACAAAAAGTTTTATTAAGAAAATGAATATGAATGCATGTTAGTTTGCATTAATGTGTGATTGATTGAAAACGTCATGATTGATTCTTACAAATGATGTGAAATGGTTTAAAAGTGAATACTACATCATCTAGACCAATTACAAACAAAATCTAAAGAAAAAGAAATCAAATATGAATAAATAAAGCATATGGTCATTTTGACAAAAGTCAACCACTAGGCCACTTCGTGTGTTCCTAGAAGAAGAATTCTAATAGAAACATTTCTATTTCTTTTCACCCCTTGCTAGACCAAGTAAAAGTGTATCAAGGCCCACTTTTCAAACTTAGAAAAACATTTTTCAAATCAATTTAATGGACAGTTGAAAATTGAATCTAGTTCATATGTTAAGATCCCACTTTTTCAAGAACCTATCAAATCAATTCCCCTTGACCTCTCCAAGCAAACCTAGACTCTCAAGCTTAACTTAAGATCACCCAAAAAAATTGAATCAAAATTTCCAAAGCAAGTTTCATGCGGCCATTTCCACAAACACCTTGCTTACACTAATTTAACCTCTGCCTAACTTCACTGTATCCACAGTAATCAGTCGACCATTTGGTCCCCTCTTAAACCCCCTATCTCCCCTGAGTCTAACCAAGCCCCAGACCAAGTCCCCTCTTTGCCGTTTGCATAGTGGAGCGCCGCCCGATTGTGGTCATCGCCGGCTGACCATGGCCAACTCACAGCAGACACCGCCGCAGTCAACTATAATGTCCATGAAGCACGCCGCACTCCACCGCCACCCCTTGTCCAAGCCATGGCCCCAACCGAGCCCTGGACCACACTATCTACGCCGCGCACCGTGCCTCTGCACCATGTCCAGAGCGCGCCAGCTCGCCGCACCCGACCAGCTCACCCAGACCGCGCCTTGCCTTCGTTGCGCATGCTCACGCCTGCCATGACCACAGTAACCCAGCAAACAACCCCGTTCACCGCCGCATGACCCGCAGCTGCCGCACGCCACCGCAAACACCACTGCATCCGCGTGGAGGGCTGCACGCTCCCGACCAAACCACACTGCCCCATGCCTCGCCATTACGCCTGTGTGAACCACCAGGGAACCACGCACCACCCACTAGCCACCACCATGCCGATAGACGCCTATAGCCTCGTCACTTACAAGCTCGCGCCTGCACCGTTCGGTCCCCTCGCCGCAGTATAAAAGGAGGCCACCCCTGCCTCATTTCTCCATACCATTCCACTCACCACCTCTCACTGACCCTCCCCCACTTCTTCCCAGAGCAAGGCGATCTCTCTCTCGCCGGAATTTGGCCGGAGCCCGCCATTGCTGGAGGAGAAGGACGCCAGCGATTTCGACAACCCCAAGCCCTGCCATGACCACACCTCGCCTCGTCGCCATCTACTAGGTCGATCGACCCCATCGCCGACCCTAGATGGAGCCCAGGTGAGCCCTGCCAAACCCCCACCGCCGCGCTAGGTTTAGTTCCTCGCCGGAGCAGTTCGTCGTCGACGACGACTCCCAGCCGTTGATCTGTCTTCTAATCGCACGACCCAAATGCGTAGATACTGCTTCGCGTAGTTATTCTTGCTGACGAGTGGACCCCTCTGTCAGCATCCCGCTGCGCTGTGCAGTGCAGTTGGGCCGACCCGTTTAATTTCCCACGCTGGCCTAGGAATTCAAATAATTGTTTTTCCATTTTAGTTTAAACTAGTTTCTGTCCACAGATTCAAAAATCAATTTAGAGAGTTTCACTGAACCAAATTGCATGATTCAAATTTTGTTAGAAATATATTTAAAACATCTATCCAAGCCTATTGCATTTAAATCATTTGGAGTTAGAGATAATCTTTAGTAAAAATAACAAGACATAGACTTTTGCAACTTGAAACATTTTTCAAAAATCAACCATAATAGCTTTTGAGTTGATTCCAACTCTCAAAAATCAAATTTGACAATTTCTATCTGAATATGTAAAAATATCAAGGTTTGCATGCAGTGACATTGGACTCGTACCAAAAGAATGCTATTAGGGCATTTCTAGTCACTTTTAATTTATTAAATAGTAATTTTAAACTTTATAAAATATGACCCACACTTTAAATCACATTCCCATGTATTAGAATATGTGGTGATGACATGTGTCCACATGATCCTATATTTTAATTAGAGAATATTAAATCTTAATTAATTTCAATGAGTAGAAAATACTCTTCTCAAATAAACTAAATAAGACTAGTTCTTTATTTCACGTGATGATTGTGATGATGCTAGATCATCAAGTGTGAGCCTTAGTGTGCTAAATAGAATTAGTTAAGTATTGTTTGGTGATTGTGTACCCCGTATTCCTTTATAGACGATAGTACCGACTAAGGATACGAGGAGGAGGAGTTATACCCTGAAGAAGAGGAGGAAAACTTCAATCACTGCACCAATCAAGGCAAGCTATTATTGGCAAGCTAACACTTGCAAATTTTAACCTAAGCAAGATGCATTAGGTATGCTTTGGTTATATACCTTTGATTATACCAATCCCAAGTTTTACTTGCAAGCTTTACTGTTTTACTTTACCAAAGTTCTTTACTCTTAGTTAGTGCTTTGTTAGTATTGGAAAGTAGTATAGATAGCATAAAGAGTATAAAACTAGGCCTATACTAGATGTCATTCTATGGCATGAGATTGAAGATTAGCACCCTCATTAGTGAACACTCTTAACCTTAGTGGCTAGTGCTAAGCACAAAAGTTGATCACTTAGAGGGGAATACTTGGTGAAAATGATTATGAAAACCTTGGAATGATGAGTCATTCTATTGAAATGTTTTGACATGTGTTGAGAAACACAAATGGATTTGATGATGAAAATGTTGAGGCATGAGCCTTAGCCCTTTTACAAAAACTGATGGTTGGGTTCGGATGCGATACCATTCCAATTTTACCGTACAACCACAATACCTGAATTGGGTAAGGCTTAGCGGAAGTTTATATGCATTAGTATGGGTTCCCTCACAGAAGAGGTTTGAGCTGAGGTTAGCTCTTGATGATGTCCACCTATGCAGTGCCCATGATGGCAGATGGCCAAGCTCATAGGGGAGGTGCCTATACTAGAGTGTGTAATTGAAATGTTATGATTGATTATCCGCATACTAAGTATGATGCTTCAAGGTTATCCCTGCCGGATGTATCGAATTTTGTGATGAAAGTGTACCACCTCTGCAGAGTGTCAAACTGTTCGATAGCGGCGTCCGCGGTCATGGAAAGTTGGAGTGGCCATACTGTTCTGTCGTCAGATGTTTTCAAAATGACTTGTGAACTGAACTATGATTTTGACTTGACCACAACATGGTTGTGAAGATGAAAACTAGTTGCCCACTTAAGTGATTTAGAACAGTTACTTAGATTTTCTTTACTTCTGAACTCAGTTTAGATAAATCTAGCCTTTTGCAAATAAACCTAGAGCTTAAGATTCCTACTAGAACTACCTTACTTGTTAGTGATAGTTTGCGAGTACTTAAAGAGTACTTATGGCTTTGTCCCTGGCTATTCCCGTGGCCAGACTATGAGGAGGACTATCAGGAAGATGGACAGCAGGACAGCTACGACAACTAGGATCATCTCCCATCGTCAGCATTGCCTATGACCCTGAAGATGGAGCCCCCTACTACGTTTATTATTCCGCTGCTTGATTGTATTAAGACTGGATCATGAGATCCTTTATTTGTGTAAGACCTTATTATGGTTTGTAATGGATGATGTATTGTGATATCCAATCTGTTATGTCTCGCAAAAATGGTAATCCTGGGATTGCGAAGTATGGCATAACAGGCATCTAGGATTAAAAATCCGGGTGTTGACAAGTTGCTATCAGAGCCATCCTAACCATAGGAGAACCTAGTTAGAATGGACATCCAAACAAAAACTTAGTTTCAAAACCAAAGAAAGAAGTATTTATGAAAACCTATTCCCACTCTTATCCTTGATTCTTTCAAAAAAAACCATGTTCCTACATAAAATTTGACACACTTGTTCACCTCACTAACTTACTCATCATAAATTCTTATAGATGGAAGTTCAGTATTGCAAGTTCTACCAGTTGGGAAATGGAGGCCAACTGATCTTTGTGAGGGATCTAGATGCACTGTCACAGTATCTTGAGCGCCCGCATCCGAAATTCTTTGGGGCTCAAATCAAGGATCACCTAGGAGGAGATATCCAATGGCTGATAGTTGCAGATCTCAGAGGTAAGATGGAAGCACCCCTTTCTGAGAAGATTCAATTCACCATGCGAGAGAACAACTGGCTATATGGATTAGCCAGAGCCATGCATGAAGCTCTTGCCCGTCTGTGTGGGAAAAACATCAACTTGATCCAGGGAACTCGCTTTGCTCACTTCGCAAGGCGTGATTCTATGGGAATGCCATTGGAGATGCCAAGTCACCCAGAGTTGAAGTGCCAGGTGGAAAACCTTGACTTCCTACTGTATGATAGGCAGAAGGAATTGGACAATGCTCGAGCCTACGCCAACCACAACCTTGCCATTGTCGCCAAGAAGGACCAGACTCTCGCTATGCTCGTCAAGGATCACCAATCACTTCTTCGTCAGTGCGAGAAGAAGGATCGCACCATCGCTCATCTTCACAAGAAGGTGGCCGACCTCGAGAAGACCATCCATGAGCAAGAAGTCCAACTTGAAGCAAAGGAAGAGGAAGAAGGTGAAGACATCGAGGGAGATCTTCACTCGTACCTCAGTGATGACAACAACTACCTGGAGGATGATGCCATGGATTTATACACCGATGATGATGATTCTGACTTCATTGATGATGAGTAGATGCCCTGGATCACTACCTTAGGAATGAATTGTACCGGTCCCACTATATCGTAGTTTCACAGAATGGTTCTTAAAACCATATGTTTTCCACTTGTGTGTGGTGTGTGTTTGTATTGTGTGCTTGAATGAGAAGAAGTGTTAGTTTGAAAACCTGAGTCAAACTCAAAGTTTATAGCTTTTGAAACAAAACCATGAACCTTAGAAATTTCCCTCTTATCTCATTATCTATTTCAATCTTCAGATGACTCGTGGAAACCCCGGAGGAAGCAGCTCATCACAGGACCCAATGTTGCAGATTCTGCAAATGCTAGTTTCCGACTATGAAGCTAGTAGAGCAGAACGCCAAGCCAACCTAGCCACTCTTCAACCGATAGCTTAGATGGCCCACAATAATCAAGGCCATGGAAACCAAGATCACCATGGATCCAAACTTAAGAACTTTCAGAATACCAACCCACCTATCTTTAGTAAGTCTGAGGATCCCTTAGATGCTGATGACTGGCTGCAAACCATGGAAAACAACTTGGAGGTCACGGGAGTTGAAGCCAATGAGAAAGTTATGTTTGCCACTCACTATCTGGCAGGAGATGCAAGAGCCTGGTGGAATAGCACCTGTACCATGAATGACGGTCAGATGATGACTTGAGAAGCATTCAAGATCAAGTTCAACCACACCCATGTGCCACAAGGTTTAGTCACTAGAATGAGAGATGAGTTCAGATAACTGAAGCAAGGAAGGATGACGGTAGTTGAGTACCGTGACAAATTTCTGTCCCTCGCTAGATATGCCCCTGATGAGATCAACACTGAAGCCAAGGAGAAGGAAAGGTTCCTGAATGGATTGCATGATGAGATGCAGACTGTGTTAGTCAAAATCCGTTTTGAAGATCTAGAAGAGCTTGTAGACTCTGCCATTCAGATGGAGGGAAAGCTCAACCAAGACAATCACAACCGCAAGCGTCGGATGATGCACCAGAGTGGATCCAACCATACCCAGATGTATCACCCCAACCCGTCTACAGGATATGCCCCAAGGAACAATAGACCCCGATGTCTCGTCCAAGATACCCCAATCGTAGCGGAGGAAACCTGAAGTCTAGAGGAAACAACAACAACCCCGGCAACTCCAACAACTTCAACCGTGCACCGCGCAAGTCCAACAATAACAACAACAATGCTGCCCCAAGGATTGGAAGCAATGTTGTGCCTGTTGCAGCCAAAGACAAGTCCTAGATTACTTGCTTTGAATATGGAGTCAAGGGTCACTACTCCAATGAGTGTCCCAAGAAGCTTGCAGCCGCCACCAATGTGAATGCCCCCGCTCAGCAGCAGCGTCGTGTTTAGCCTAGAAGGAGATTCACCCCATGGAATTTTCTCAACCGCAACGGCCGTCTGTTTCACATGAATGCTGAAGAAGCCCAGGAAGCGCCAGATGTCATGCTGGGTATTTTTTCTGTTAACTTAGTACTTGCAACAGTGTTGTTTGATTCTGGAACATCGCACTCATTTGTTACAGAAGAATTTGCATGCACTAGTAAGATTCAACCAACAAAATTGAAGCATGTTATGATAGTTCAAATACCTGGTTCAACCACCAAAGTTAGAAAAATTTGCAAGGCTGTACCTATCAGAATCCATGGGATAGATTTTTATGCCAATCTAATAGTACTTGGAACCAACGGTTTTGAAGTAGTACTAGGAATGGATTGGATGTCGAAACATAAAGGATTGATGGACTATGCCAAGAAATCCATAACCATGACCAGTAGCTTTGGAGTATCAGTAGAGCATGTATCTGAAACCTTGCCCCGTCAATTCAAATGCAACAAGAGTCTAGCCCAACCAACCATTGATCAAGTCAGAGTAGTCTGTGAATACCCCGACGTATTCCCGGATGAATTGCCCGGTATGCCCCCAAATCGGGATATCGAGTTCATCATTGAACTAATTCCTGGAACTAGACCCATAGCTCAGAGACCTTATAGTATGAACCCATCTGAACTAGTGGAGCTGAAGAAACAACTTGATGCTATGCTGGAGAAAGGTCTGATTCAACCAAGCGCATCACCATGGAGATCGCCTGTTTTGTTTGTGGATAAGAAGGATGGAGGTAACCTTTTGTGTGCGGATTACCGGAAGCTGAATGATGTCACCATCAAGAACAAGTACACACTGCCCAAGATCGAGGATCTGTTTGACCAGTTGACTGGTGCCAGAGTGTTTTCTAAGATTGATCTTAGGACTGGTTATCACCAACTCAAGATTCGTGCAATGGATATCCCAAAGACCGCCTTTACCACCATATATGAATTGTATGCGTATACGGTCATGTATTTTGGATTAACGAATGCCCCCACTTATTTCATGAATCTCATGAATAAGATTTTTATGATTTTTTTTGGATAAGTTTGTCGTTGTGTTTATCGATGATATTCTAATCTATTCCAAGTCAGAACAAGACCATGAGCTACACCTGAGAACCATCCTTGAAACCCTTAGAGAAAATTAGTTGTATGCCAAGTTTAGCAAATGTGATTTTTGATTAAAGGAAGTAGGATTCGTCGGACATATTGTGTCGGTAGGAGGAGTCGCTCTCGATCCCGCCAAGATCAAAGACGTTGAAGGATGGAAAGCCCCAACCACTCAAACCTAAGTCCGTGCATTTCGTGGATTAGCGGGATATTACCACAAGTTTGTTGAGGGATTTTAGAGCATCGCAAGACCGATGACCCAACTGTTGCAGAAAGATAAGAAGTTTGAATGGACCGACAAATGTGAAGCAAGTTTTCAAGAGCTCAAGAAGAGATTGATTTCAGCCCCAATTCTGATTATGCCAGATATCAAGAAGCCTTTTGATGTGTATTGTGATGCATCCAAGATTGGTCTCGGATGTGTGTTGATGCAAGAAGGCAAAGCCATAGCATATCTATCACGATAACTGAAGCAGCATGAGCAAAACTACCCTACCGATGACCTTGAACTAGCAGTCATAGTTTTAGCATTGAAGACATGGCGTCATTATCTTATGGGTAACCGCTGTGAGATTTATTCGGATCACAAGAGTTTGAAGTATATTTTCACCCAGAAGGAGATGACTATGAGGCAAAGGAGATGGATAGAGTTAATCAAGGATTATGATCTTGACATTCACTATCACCTCGGAAAAGCCAATGTTGTAGCGGATGCTCTTAGCAGATTGCCGTGTAGACTAAACACCATGATCAAAGAATCCCAGCCAAGTTTGCATGAAGAGTTGGAGCAGTTTCGAACAGAGCTAGTTAGCAAAGGATTTTTAGCTAGCATTGAACTTCAACCCACTTTTATCAGTCAGATCAAGGAGGTGCAGAAAGGAAATGCAAGTATCGATGGAATCAAGCATCGTATCGGTACAAGAAAGGTACCTAGATTCACTGAAGATGAGGAATGAGTTTTGTGGTACAAAGGACGGATCTGTGTGCCAGCAGATTCGGAGCTAAAGCAAATTATCATGCAGGAAGCTCATAATACTCTTTATTCTATCCACCCCGGAGGAACGAAGATGTATCAGGATTTGAAAGAGCAATTTTGGTGGCACAAGATGAAGAGAGAAATCGGAAGCTACATTGCCAAGTGTGATATCTGTCAGAGAGTCAAAGCAGAACATCAGTGACCCACGGGACTTATGCAAGCATTGCAGATTCTGGAATGGAAATGGGATTCCATCGGAATGGACTTTATCACCGGGTAGCCTACCTCTAGAAGGGGAAATGACTCTATTTGGGTCATAGTTGATAGACTGTCCAAGGTAGCCCATTTTATACCTGTCAAGACCACCTACAGAGTTCGAAGCTAGCAGAGCTGTACATTTCTAGAATTGTCAGTTTGCATGGAACCCCTAAGACCATCGTATCGAATAGAGGAACCAAATTTACCTCAAGATTTTGGCAGAAAGTCCAAGAAGGATTAGGAACCAAGTTGAATTTCAGCAAAACTTATCACCCACAAATCGATGGACAAACTGAAAGAGTCAACCAAATCTTAGAAGATATGTTGAGAGCTTGTGTTATAGAATATGGATAAAAATGGGAAGATTTCCTGCCTTTCATAGAATTCTCATACAACAAAAGTTATCAAGCCAGTTTGCAAATGGCCCCATTTGAGTTTCTGTATGGAAGAAAGCGTCGTACCCCCTTGAATTGGTCGCAAGTAGGAGAGAGTCAGATTTTTGGACCCGACATCCTACGAGAAGCCGAAGAGAAGGTTCACAAAGTCTGGGAGCACCTCAAGACCGCCCAATCCAGACAGAAGAGTTATGCTGACAAAAGACGTCGAGACCTGACCTTCAATGTTGGAGATTTTGTGTATCTTAAAGTGTCGCCCTTTAAGGGAATGCAATATTTTCAGCTGAAAGGAAAGTTAGCCCCCAGATATATTGGACCTTTAAAGATTCTGAATCGCCGAGGAGAAGTATCATATCAACTGGAACTGCCAGAGGAGATGTCAGCCATCCATAATGTGTTCCATATCTCGTTACTTTGCAAATGCTTAGAAGTTCTGGAGAAGACCGAAGTATTCAAGAACATCGATCACCGAGCCATAGATATCAACAAGGATCTGACGTATCATGAAGTTCCCATCTGTATTCTAGAAGAAGCCTTCAGAACCACCAGGACCCAGAGTATCAAGTTTCTCAAGATACAATGGAGCAACCATACCGAAGAAGAAGCTACCTAGGAGCGAGAAGATTACATTAGGACTAAGTTTCTAGATCTCTTTAGTTCCTAGTTTTCTTAAATCTCGGGACGAGATTTTTTTAAGGAGGGAAGGTTTGTAGCACCCCAAAACTTATAATCAAGTTTATCAAATCCTGATCACCCAATTTAGGGTTAACAAAAACTTTTATTAAGAAAATGAATATGAATGCATGTTAGTTTGCATTAATGTGTGATTGATTGAAAATGCCATGCTTGATTGTTACAAATGATGTGAAATGGTTTAAAAGTGAATACTACATGTGAATACTACATCATCTAGACCAATTACAAACAAAATCAAAAGAAAAACAAATCAAATATGAATAAATAAAGCATATGGTCATTTTGAGAAAAGTCAACCACTAGGCCACTTTTTGTGTTCCTAGAAGAAGAATTCTAACAGAAACATTTCTATTTCTTTTCACCCCTTGCTAGACCAAGTAAAAGTGTATCAAGGCCCACTTTGCAAACTTACAAAAACATTTTTCAAATCAATTTAATGGACAGTTAAAATTGAATCTAGTTCATATGTTAAGATCACACTTTTTCAAAAACCTATCAAATCAATTCCCCTTGACCTCTCCAAGCAAACCTAGACTCTCAAGCTTAACTTCAGATCACCCAAAATTTTTGAATCAAAATTTCCAAAGCAAGTTTCATGCGGCCATTTCCACAAACACCTCGCTTACACTAATTTAACCTCTGCCTAACTTCACTGTTTACATGGTAATTAGTCAACCATTTGGTCCCCTCTTAAAGCCCCTATCTCCCTGATGTGCTCGTCGTTCGACGTAGAGCTCGTTGGGAACCCCAAGAGGAAGGTACGATGAGCACAGCAGCAAGTTTTCCCGCGGTTATGAAACCAAGGTTTAATCGAACCAGTAGGAGAAAGGAAACACCCCAAAGGTGTTACTAGCTGAGCTTTGGCAGGGCGCACTACCGGTGCTAGTAGCAACGTGGAGACCTGCACAACACAACCACATATCTCCGTCCCCAACTTGCGATGAGGTTGTCAATCTCACCGTGTTTTGTGGAAAACAAAGGATTAAACGTATCAAATGGAAAGAAGTAAAAATTTGCAGAAAGTAAACACAAAGGATCGAGATCCATAGTTCACTAGAGGTGGCTCTCCTTAAGGTAGATAACATGTTGGGTGAACAAATTACAGCGGGGCAATTGACAAACACCGAGAAAGCAATACATGCATATACTAATCATCTTGACTCCTTTGAGACTTGATTGGGCATTACAACATAATACATAGACCGCCATCCAACTGCATCTATGACTAATTATCCACCTTCAGGCTATCATCCGAACCCCCTCCAGTATTAAGTTGCAAGCAACAGATTATTGCTTTACGAACTGCGTGTAAAGTAAACAATACGATTGTTCTATGAACAAAGGATTGTTGTTTTCTCCCTAGTAGCAACAACACATCTAGGACCTTAGATATTTCTGTCACTTCCCTAGATTACTAGAGGCATGAACCCACCATCGAGCATAAATACTAACTCTTGGAGTTGCTAGCATCTACTTGGCCAAGATAGCTACTAACAACGGAAAGCATGCAAGATCACAAATAACAAAGACATGATAGAATCAATAATCAATCTGAAATAGCATCTCAATATCCATCGGATCCCCGCAAACACAAGATGCAGAATTACAAATAGATGATCTTGATCATGAACGGAGCTCACAAGATCTAAACATGAAAGCACAAAGGAGGAGAACCAGCCATCTAGCTACTACATGGCTCCGTAGTCCAAGGATGAACTACTCACGCATCACACCGGAGGCTTGCATGGTGATGAAGAAGGCCTCCAGGGTGAATTCCCCTCTCCGATAGGGTGCCGGGAAGAGCTTCAGATCCCTCCCGATCTAGGGATGGAGATGAAGGCGGCTATAGACTCTTTCGTGGATTTTTGATCGGGTTTTCATCCCGAGGGCAATATATAGGCGGAAGGAGAGGCCGAGGGGGTTCCAGGAGCCACCACACCACCCCCTGGCGTGGGCCTAGCCTAGCCGCACGGCCAGGTGGTGTGGCCGGCCCCTGTCCCTTCTCCATCTCGTATTCTGGCACTCGATCCCTTCCGAAAAAATAGGCACTTTGGCTTTTGTCCCGTCCAATTCCTAGAATATTCATTTTCTGACTTTCCTGGAACCAAAAACAGCAGAAAACAGGCAGCTGGCACTCTGGCTCTTGTTAATTGGTTAGTCCAAGAAATCATATGAAAAGTATTCCAAAGTTGGAACAAAACACAAGAAAGTGGATAAAACCAAGCATGGAACATCAAAAATTATAGATACATTTGCAATGTATCAACATCCCCAAGCTTAACTTCTGATTGTCCTCGAGTAGGTAAGTGATCAAAAGAAAGAATAATTTTTGAGGTGACATGCACCATCAAAGACTTGATCAAAGTATTTGCAAAACATTCAAAGCTGGTATCATAGTACTTCAATCATAACATGAAAGACAAAGTTCTAGAAATAAGCAAACAAACTATGATGCAACATGAAAAGGCACAAACAAAAGATTCATGAATAACAATGCTTTGCAAGCCGTTTGTTTGTTTCACATAAAGAAAACATAACATAATAGTATTCAGCTTGTCCCTCAATAGAGTAGCAAATATAAATGCATAGGACACCTTCAAAGTTCATAAGAGTGACTAGATACAATAGTTTAAAACAAGCAATAACAAGTTATGCATCAATCCACTAGTCTTGGGACAATGCACATAGAACTAAAAATGGCCACTATGCTCTCAAAGTAGGTGCATAAAGATAGAAGGTGAAGACTCAATGTAATGGTGGAAGAAAAGGCCTTTGTAAAAGGAAGTAGGGATTCAAGTCTCATAAACAGCTTCCAAAAATTATGGTACTTATAGATTTCAGCTCTCATTGCCCCTATCATAAGCATCTTTAAGGTGGTTAAGGTTAAAGTGACACAACTAAGAGGATATGCTTGACAAGTTATAAACCAAAATCTCATGCCCCTTACTTACGAAGACCGATCCTCATGCTACTCAACTTTAGTCACGAGTAAGCTCTTGTCATTGTAAGTATATGTGTATTATTAAGAACCGCCAACGGGGTACCCCTTGCACATGATACGGGAGCTTTCCCATAATCAAAATGACAAGGCAAGTAGACAATGAGCATATCAGCGATATTTTTATTTGCTATTTGCATAGGTTTTTATTGAGGATGCTTCATAGAGTGCTCATTATGGTGATGCTGCAAGTTTCCATCATGATTAGGCATGTCTTAGGCTAGCAGCCCAGGCGTTTCTCTAACACACATACAAACTCCATGATCTTACAAGTTCCACTTTTATTTCACACCACCAGGATGCGTAAGCAAAAGAACATGATATCAACGGGGTACAAAGTACAAGTGCAATGTTGAAAACCAATGGTTCAAGTTTATTAGAGGAAAAAAAAGTGTGCCATCAAGTTCGTGAGAGCTTTAATCACTAGTTTTCTCATAACGAGTGGAAGGTATACAAAAGCATGAATATACTTGGAATAGCATAAGCTAGTAGGTAGGTATGGTGGAATCTTTGGAATAACTTGGTTTAGGGAGTTGGATGCACGAGTGGAACTCATACTTTGTTGTGGAGGCTAGCAAAAGACTGGGAGCGACAAACTAAGAGAGCAATAATGGCCATAATCATGTAGAGCGACAAAACATCATTGATCAAAGCATAAAGTGATACTACAAGTTGAAAACTAAAGGATCATAAAGGCTATGGTGACTTTGGATAGTCATAACATGGTGTGAGCATGCGCCAAGTCAACCCAAATAAAGCATCAAAGGAGAATACCACTATACTATGCTTTAATATGCTAAAATAACGCATGATTCATCCAAGGCACATTAAGCAATCTCAATTGTTTATAACAAGTCATGCTACATAAAAGAATACTAAGCATAAAGCCAAAACAATATCAAGCATGGCATGACAAAGCATAGGCCACAGTCAAAAATAAGCTCCTTTTACCACATAAGTATGAACTTTCCTACTCTTTTCCAAACCAAACCAAACTATTTGCAAACCAATGTATGAAAGAGGGGGTCAAACAAATTTATTCAGAAAACTAAGAAAACCAAGGCAAACGAAAACCAAAACGAAAACGAAAACGAAAAAGAAGACGCTCCAAGAAAAACACAGCTGTGCATGAAACAATAAAAATGAAGCATTTGGAAGAAACCTGGGATTTTTATTGATGAAGAAGGGGATGCCTTGGAAATCCCCAAGCTTTGACGCTTGTACTTCTTGGATATTTCTTGGGGTGACACGCGTGGCATCCCCAAGCTTGAGATTTAGTCCATCCTTCATCTCATTACTCATTCCTTCCATACACCTGAAAATTGTCCTTCATACAAAACTTCACACAATCTCATTAGCAACATTAGTGCACTCAAGATAAATAAGTCTCAAGGTTCAGTTATAACACCAAATAAACTTCCATTAGAACACTAGCTACTGTAGCACTTCCCTCAAAAAGCTCAATTCCCGAAAAGAACTCAAGAAGGAACCAACAAGAAGCAAATGCAGAAAATGGCAGAAATCTTTCAAAACAGACCAGTAGGTAAAGACGATTTTTTTATAAGATCTTCTGTTGCTCAAATAGAAAAGTATTGAACTAACGGAAGTTAGATAACAATCTGGGGCATAAGCACAAAATCTTACAGCTCAATCCGACATACAGAGCTCTCTCACGAATTTTTACGGTGAAGCACAAAAATCTGTTTCGGGACAGCAACTTTCCCAATCATTACTTCACTCTCATTAGAGGTTACTCTTGGCACAAAAAGCAAATAAAAAGGATAAGGATAGGTTACTACAGAGGTAATAACTTCCAAGGCTCATCTAAAACTTTTGGGTTATCTCCCAATAAGTACTTTTCTTTAACGCCTTTAAGTTAGGCATAAGAAGCAAAGAAAGAATCAAGTGTTCTCAAATGAAGAAGCATTAAGATCAATACCAACAATATTTTCAACAAGGCAAGGTATATCATCCAAGTAAGTTCTAGAGGATCCTTTCTCAATGCTCTTGGGTTAACTATTCTCATCAAAAGGGTTTGCAGGAACAATCCAATCAAGATTCTTTTCTATGGCATCATGTATTGCTACTAGTTTAAAGGGTATTGGTATCTTAGGTTCCTCCCCATTAGGTTCGGTTTTGTTCATCTTTTCTCGTGTACCAACAACATCTACACATGAGCCTAGAATATTGAAACGTTCAAAAACTTTTCTAGCTTCCTTGGCAACATCATAGAACTCCTTAAACAAAGTTTCTAGAATAAAATCCCTCTTTTTAGGATCCTCAATTTCTTTAAGCTTAAGAAACATTACTTGCATTAAGGGGTTGAGGTTAACAAACCTAGCTTCTAACATGTGAATTAAAGAAGCTGCATCAATCTCATCATTTGGAGCAAGTTCTACAAGGTATCAATCCTAAGTATCTTCATGTTTGCTAACATGATTAAAGAATTCTTCAATATTATCTTTCCCAATTATAGAACCACTACCAATTGAAAGGTCTTTCAAGGTGAATGTAGGGATCAACATAGTGAGCTAAGGAAGAGGTGACAACTAAAGGAGACTTAATTTTTTTGTGTTTTTCAAATAAGAAAGCAAACTTGTAAAACTAATTTTTGTGTGTTTTTGATAAAGAAACAAGCAAACAAAGCAAAAAAGAAAACTAAGCAAATCAAAAACAACAAAGTAAAGAGATTGGTTATGAGGGACTCCCCTTGTGAAGATGTCCTTGACTCCCCAGCAACGGCGCCAGAAAAATCTTGATGTGCTCGTCGTTCGACGTAGAGCTCGCTGGGAACCCCAAGAGGAAGGTACGATGAGCACAGCAGCAATTTTTCCCTCAGTTATGAAACCAAGGTTTAATCGAACCAGTAGGAGCAAGGAAACACCCCAAAGTTGTTACTAGCTGAGCGTTGGCAGGGGCACTACCGGTGCTAGTAGCAACGTGGAGACCTGCACAACACAACCACAGAACTTTGTCCCCAACTTGCGATGAGGTTGTCAATCTCACCGTGTTTTGTGGAAAACAAAGGATTAAATGTATCGAATGGAAAGAAGTAAAAGTTTGTAGAAAGTAAACACAAAGCAGTAAAAGATTGTAGATTGTATGTAAAAGACAAGGACCGGGATCCATAGTTCACTAGAGGTGGCTCTCCTTAAGATAGATAACATGTTGGGTGAACAAATTACAGCGGGGCAATTGACAAACACCGAGAAAGCAATACATGCATATACTAATCATCTTGACTCCTTTGAGACTTGATTGGGCATTACAACATAATACATAGACCGCCATCCAACTGCATCTATGACTAATAATCCACCTTCAGGTTATCATCCGAACCCCCTCCAGTATTAAGCTGCAAGCAACAGATTATTGCTTTACGAATTGCGTGTAAAGTAAACAATATGATTGTTCTATGAACAAAGGATGTTGTTTTCTCCCTAGTAGCAACAGCACATCTAGTACCTTAGAGATTTCTGTCACTTCCCTAGATTACCAGAGGCATGAACCCACCATCGAGTATAAATACTAACTCTTGGAGTTGCTAGCATCTACTTGGCCAAGATAGCTACTAACAACAGAAAGCATGCAAGATCACAAATAACTAAGACATGATAGAATCAATAATCAATCTGAAATAGCATCTCAATATCCATCGGATCCCTGCAAACACAACATGCAGAATTACAAATAGATGATCTTGATCATGAACGGAGCTCACAAGATCTAAACATGAAAGCACAAAGGAGGAGAACCAGCCATCTAGCTACTACATGGCTCCGTAGTCCAAGGATGAACTACTCACGCATCACACCGGAGGCTTGCATGGTGATGAAGAAGGCCTCCAGGGTGAATTCCCCTCTCCGATAGGGTGCCGGGAAGAGCTTCAGATCCCTCCCGATCTCGGGATGGAGATGATGGCGGCTACAGGCTCTTTCGTGGATTTTTGATCGGGTCCTTAGGGTTTTTGTCCCGAGGGCAATATATAGGCGGAAGGAGAGGCCGAGGGGGTTCCGGGAGCCACCACACCACCCCCTGGCACGGGCCCAGCCTGGCCGCGCGGCCAGGTGGTGTGGCTGGCCCCTGGCCCTTCTCCGTCTCGTATTCTGGCATTTGATCCCTTTCGGAAAAATAGGCACTTTGGCTTTTGTCCCGTCTAATTCCGAGAATATTCATTTTGTGACTTTCCTGGAACCAAAAACAGCAGAAAAAAGGCAGCTGGCACTGTGGCTCTTGTTAATAGGTTAGTCCAAGAAATCATATGAAAAGTACTCCAAAGTTGGAACAAAACACAAGAAAGTGGATAAAACAAGGCATGGAACATCAAAAATTATAGATAAATTTGCAATGTATCACTCCCCTGAGTCTAACCAAGCCCCAGACCAAGTCCCCCTTTGCCGTTTGCACAGTGGAGCGCCGCTTGATTGTGGTTATCACTGGCCGACCACGACCAGCTCACACCAGACACCGCCACAGCCAACCATGATGTCCATGAAGCACGCCGCACTCCACCGCCACCCCTTGTCCAAGCCATGGCCCCAGCCGAGCCCTGGACCACCCTAGCTATGCCGCACACCGTTCCTCTGCACCATGTCCAGAGCACGCCAGCTCGCCGCGCCCGACCAGCTCGCCCAGACCGCGCCTTGCCTTCGCCGCGCACGCTCACGCCCACCATGATCCCTGCAACCCAGCAGACAACCCCGTTCGCTGTCGCGCGACCCGCAACTGCCGCACGCTCCCGACCAAACCACACCGCACCACGCCTCGCCATTATACCCGTGAGAACCACCAGGGAACCACACACCGCCCACTAGACACTGCCATGCCGATAGCCACTTCTAGCCTCGTCATTGATGAGCTCGCGCCTGCACCGTTCGGTACCCTCGCCGCAGTATAAAAGGAGGACACCCCTGCCTCATATCTCTACACCATTCCACTCACCACCTCTCACTAACCATCCCCCACTTCTTCCGGGAGCAAGGCGCGCTCTCTCTCGCCGGAATTTGGCCAGAGCCCGCCGCTGCTGGAGGAGAAAGACGCCAGCAATTTCGACCACCCCAAGACCTACCGTGACCGTGCCCCGCCTCGTCGTCGTCTACCATGTCGATCACCCCAATCGCCGACCCTAGCTGGATCCTAGGTGAGCCCTAGCAGACCCCCACCGCTGCGCTAGGTTTAGTTCCTCGCCGGAGCAGTTCGTCTAATCGCACGGCCCAGATGCATAGATACCGCTTCGCGTAGTTAGTCTCGTTGATGAGTGGACCCCTCTGTCAGCAGCCTGTTGCGCTGTGCAGTGCTGTTGGGCCAGCCCGTTTAATTTCCTGCGCTGGCCTGGGAATTCAAATAATTGTTTTTTCATTTTAGTTTAAACTAGTTTCTGTCCACAGATTCAAAAATCAATTCAGAGAGTTTCACTGAACCAAATTTCATTATTCAAATTTTGTTAGAAATATATTTAAAATATCTATCCAAGACCATTGGATTTAAATCATTTGGAGTTCGAGATAATCTTTAGTAAAAATAACAAGATAGAGACTTTTGCAACTTCAAACATTTTTAAAAAATCAACCATAATATCTTTTGAGTTGATTCCAACTCTCAAAAATCAAATTTGACAATATCTATCTGAATATATAAAAATATCTAGGTTTGCATGCAGTGACATTGGACTAGTACCAAAAGAATGCTATTAGGGCATTTCTAGTCACTTTTAATTTGTTAAATAGTAATCTTAAACTTTATAAAATGTGACCCACACTTTAAATCACATTCCCATGTATTAGAATATGTGGTGATGACATGTGTCCACATGATCCCATATTTTAATTGGAGAATATTAAATCTCAATTAATTTCAATGAGTAGAAATTACGCATCTCAAATATACTAAATAAGACTAGTTCTTTATTTCATGTGATGATTGTGATGATGCTAGATCATAAAGTGTGAGCCTTAGTGTGCTAAATAGAATTGGTTAAGTATTGTTTGGTGATTGTGTACCCCGTATTCCTTTATAGACGATAGTACCGACCAAGGATACGACGAGGAGGAGTTTTACCCCGAAGAAGAGGAGGAAAACTTCAATCACTACACCAATCAAGGCAAGCTATTATTGGCAAGCTAACACTTGCAAGTTTTAACCTATGCAAGATGCATTGGGCATGCTTTGGTTATATACCTTTGATTATACCAATCCCAAGTTTTACTTGCAAGCTTTACTCTTTTACTTTACCAAAGTTTTTTACTCTTAGTTAGTGCTTTGTGAGTATTGGAAGTAGTATAGATAGCATAATGAGTATAAAACTAGGCCTATACTAGATGTCATTCTATGGCATGAGATTGAAGATTAGCACCCTCATTAGTGAACACTCTTAACCTTAGTGGCTAGTGCTAAGCACAAAAGTTGATCACTTAGAGGGGAATACTTGGTGAAAATGATTATGAAAACCTTGGAATGATGAGTCATTCTATTGAAATGTTTTGACATGTGTTGAGAAACACAAATGGATTTGATGATGAAAATGTTGAGGCATGAGCCTTAGCCCTTTTACAAAAACTGATGGTTAGGTTCGGATGCGATACCATTCCAATTTTACCGTACAACCACAATACCTAAATTGGATTAGGCTTAGCCGGAAGTTTATATGCATTAGTATGGGTTCCCTTGTGGAAGAGGTTTGAGCTGAGGCTACCTCTTGATGGTGTCCCCCTATATTGTGCCCAGGATGGCAGATGGCCATGGCTGGGAGGCCAAGCTCATAGGGGAGGTGCCTATACTAGAGTGTGTAATTAAAAGGTTATGATTGATTATCCGCATACTAAGTATGATGATTCAGGGTTATCCCTGACGGATGTATCGAATTTTGTGGTGAAAGTGTACCACCTCTTCAGAGTGTCAAACTATTCGAATAGCCGCGTCCGCGGTCATGGATAGTTGTAGTGGCCATACTGTACCGTCATCAGATGTTTTCAAAATGACTTGTGAAGTGAACTATGATTTTAACTTGACCACACCAGGGTTGTGAATATGAAAACTAGGTGCCCACTTAACTGATTTAGAACAGTTACTTAGTTTTTATTTACTTCTGAACTCAGTTTAGATAAATCCGGCCTTTTGCAAATAAACTTAGAGCTTAAGATTCCTACTAGAACTACCTTACTTGTTAGTGATAGTTTGCGAGTACTTAAAGAGTACTCATGGCTTTGTCGCTGGCTATTCCCATGGCCAGACTATGAGGAGCACTATTAGGAAGATGGACAGTAGGACGGCTACGACAACTAGGATCATCTCCCATCGCCAGCATTGCCTGTGACCCTGAATATGGAGCCCCCTACTACGTTTATTATTCCGCTGCTTGATTGTATTAAGACTGGATCATGAGATCCTTTATTTGTGTAAGACCTTATTATGGTTTGTAATGGATGATGTACTATGATATCCAATATGTTATTTCTCGCAAAAAATGGTAATCTTGGGATTGTGAGGTATGGCATAATAGGCATCCAGGATTAAAAATCCGGGTGTTAACAATGTGTGTTCTTTTCATAAACCACATGGATCCACTAGAGTCATTGGACGTGTGTTCTTTTCCAAAACCACATGGATCCACTAGATGTCATTGCATGTGTGTTCTTTTCATAAACCAAATGTATCCACTAGAGTCATTGGATGGGTGTTCTTTTCTAAAACCACATGGATCCACTAGATGTCATTGTATGTGTGTTATTTTCATAAACCACATGGATCCACTAGGTTCATTGGATGTGTGTTGTTTTCCAAAACCACATGGATCCACTAGATGTCATTGCATGTGTGTTCTTTTCATAAACACAATGTATCCACAGGAGTCATTGGATGTGTGTTCTTTTCCAAAACCACATGGATCCACTAGATGTCATTGCATGTGTGTTCTTTTCATAAACCACATGGATCCACTAGAGTCATTGGATGTGTGTGTATCAGTGTGCATCATTGGGTTTTTGAAAAAGAACACACGCAATGATGCCACTCCAGCATGTGATGTTCAACCATGTCCAGGAACCCTAGCATTATGCTGGGATTCAACTACAGCGATCATTCTACCACCAGTTTGAAAGATGCGGCATCACCACACCCACTTGGATGTGTGTGTGTGTGTGTTAGTGTGCATCATTGTGGTTTTGGAAAAGAATACATGCAATGATGCCACTCTAGCATGTGCTGTCCAGCCATGTCAAGGAACCCTAGCAGCATGCCGAGATTCAACTCCAGCATGCATTCTACCACCAGTTTGAAGGACGCTGCATAACCACACCCACTTGGATGTGTTAGTGTGTGTTAGTGTGCATCATTGTGGTTTTGGAAAAGAACACATGCAATGACGCCACTCCAGCATGTGGTGTCCAACCATGTCCATGAACCCTAGCAGCATGCTGGGATTCAACTGCAGCATGCATTTACCACTAGTTTGAAAGATATTGCATCACCACACCCACTTGGATGTGTGTGTGTTTGTCATTGTGCATCAATGAGGTTTTTGAAAATAACACATGCAATGATGCCACTCCAGCATGGGGTGTCCAACCATGTTCAGGAACCCTAGAAGCATGCTAGATTCAATCGCAACATGCATTCTACCACCAGTTTGAAAGATGTTGCGTCACCACACCCACTTGGATGTGTGTGTGTATTAGTGTGCATCATTGTGGTTTTAGAAAATAACACATGCAATGATGCCACTCGAGCATGTGGTGTCCAACCATGTCCAAGAACCCTAGCAGCATGCTGGGATTCAGCTACATCATGCATTGTACCACAAGTTTGAACTATGATACATCACCACACCCACTTGGATGTGAGTGTGTGTATAAGTGTGCATCATTGTGGTTTTGTAAAAGAACACACGCACTGATGCCACTCCAGCACGTGGTGTCCAACCATGTCCGGGAACCCTAGCAACATACTAGGATTCAACTGCAGCATGCATTCTACCACTAGTTTGAAAGATGCCACATCACCACACACACTTGAATGTGTGTGTGTGTTAGTGTGCGTCATTGTGGTTTTGGAAAAGAACACATGCATTGATGCCACTCCAACATGTGGTGTCCAACCATGTCCAGGAACCGTAGCAGCATGTTGGGATTCAACTGTAGCATGCATTGTACCACCAGTTTGAAATATGCTACATCACCAGACCCACTTAGATGTGTGTGTGTCAGTGTGCATCATTGTGGTTTTGGAATAGAACACATGCAATTATGCCACTCCAGGATGTGTGTTCTTCTCATAAACCACTTGGATCCACTAGATTTCATTGCATGTGTGTTCTTTTCCTAAACCACATGGGTCCACTAGATGTCATTGCATGTGTGTTCTTTTCATAAACCACATGGATCCACTAGAGTCATCAGATGTGTGTTCTTTTCCAAAACACATGGATCCACTAGATGTCATTGCATGTGTATTCTTTTCATAAACCACAGGGATACACTAGAGTCATTGGATGTGTGTTCTTTTCAAAAACCATATGGATCCACTAGATGTCATTGCATCTGTGCTCTTTTCATAAACCTCATGGATCCACTAGAGTCATTAGATGTGTGTTCTTTTCCAAAACAACATGGATCCACTAGATGTCACTGCATGTGTCTATGTGTGTGTGTCATTGTGCATCATTGTTGTTTTGGAAATATAACACATGCAATGATGCCACTCCAGCATGTGCTATCCAACCATGTCCATGAACCCTAGCAGCTTGCTGGGATTCAGCTGCATCAAGCATTCTACCACTAGTTTGAAAGATGATGCATCACCACACCCAATTGGATGTGTGTGTATCAGTGTGCATCATTGTGGTTTTGGAAAACACACACGCAATGATTCCACTCCAGCATGTGGTGTCCAACCATGTCCAGAAACCCTAGCAACATGATGGATTCAATTGCAACATGCATTCCACCAGTTTGAAAGATGTTGCATCACCACACCCACTTGGATGTGTGTGTATGAGTGTGCATCATTGTGGTTTTGGAAAATAACACATGCAATGATGCCACTCCAGCATGTGGTGTCCAACCATGTCTAGGAACCCTAGCAGCATGCTGGGATTCAGCTGCATCATGCATTCTATGGCCAGTTTGAAAGATGATGCATCACCACACCCACTTAGATGTGTGTGTATAAGTGTGCATCATTGTGGTTTTGGAAAAGAACAAACGCAATGATGCCACTCCAGCATGTGGTGTCCAACCATGTCCAGGAACCCTAGCAGCATGCTAGGATTCAACTACAACATGCATTCTACCACCAGTTTGAAATATGCTGCATCACCACACACACACTTGGATGTGTGTGTGTTAGTGTGCATCATTGTGCTTTTGAAAAAGAACACATGGAATGATGCAACTCCAGCATGTGGTGTCTAACCATGTCCAGGAACCCTAGCAGCATGCTGGGATTCAACTGTAGAATGCATTGTACCACCAGTTTAAAATATGCTGCATCACCACACCCACTTAGATGTGTGTGTGTTAGTGTGCATCATTGTGGTTTTCGAAAAGAACACATGCAATGATGCCACTCCAACATGTGTGTTCTTTTCATATACCACTTGGATCCAATATATTTCATTGCATGTGTGTTCTTTTCATAAACCACATGGATCCACTAGATGTCATTGCACGTGTGTTATTTTCCTAAACCACATGGATCCACTAGATTCATTGCATGTGTGTTCTTTTTCTAAACCACATGGATCCACTAGATGTCATTGCATGTGTGTTCTTTTCCAAAACCACATGGGTCCACTAGATGTCATTGCATGTGTGTTATTTTCATAAACCACATGGATCCACTAGAGTCATCAGATGTGTGTTCTTTTCCAAAACAACATGGATCCACTAGATGTCATTGCATGTGTATTCTTTTCATAAACCACATGGATCCACTAGAGTCATTGGATGTGTGTTCTTTTCCAAAACCACATGGATCCACTAGATGTCATTGCATATGTGTTCTTTTCATAAACCTCATGGATCCACTAGAGTCATTGGATGTGTGTTCTTTTCCACAACCCCATGGATAGACTAGATGTCACTGCATGTGTGTGTGTGTCATTGTGCATCATTGTTGTCTTGGAAAATAACACATGCAATGATGCCACTCCATCATGTGGTGTCCAACCTTGTCCAGGAACCCTAGCAGCCTGTAGGGATTCAGCTGCATTAAGCATTCTACCACTAGTTTGAAAGATGATGCATCACCACACCCACTTGGATGTGTGTGTATCAGTGTGCATCATTGTGGTTTTGGAAAACACACACGCCATGATGCCACTCCAGCATGTGGTGTACAACCATGTCTAGAAACCCTAGCAACATGCTAGATTCAATTGCAACATGCATTCTACCACCAGTTTGAAAGATGATGCATCACCACACTCACTTGGACGTGTGTGTATTGGTGTGCAACATTGTGGTTTTGGAAAATAACACATGCAATGATGCCACTCCAGCATGTGGTATTTAACCATGTCCAGGAACCCTAGCAGCATGATGGGATTTAGCTGCATCATGCATTCTATGACCAGTTTGAAAGATGATGCATCACCACACCCACTTAGATGTGCATGTATAAGTGTGCATCATTGTGGTTTTGGAAAAGAACAAACGCAATGATGCCACTCCAGCATGTGGTGTCCAACCATGTCCAGGAACCCGAGCAGCATGCTAGGATTCAACTACAACATTCATTCTACCTCCAGTTTGAAAGATGCTACATCACCACAAACACACACTTGGATGTGTGTGCGTGTGTGTGTTAGTGTGCATCATTGTGCTTTTGTAAAAGAACACATGCAATGATGCAACTCCAGCATGTGGTGTCTAACCATGTCCAGGAACCCTAGCAGCATGCTGGGATTCAACAGTAGAATGCATTGTACCGCCAGTTTAAAATATGCTGCATCACCACACCCACTTAGACGTGTGTGTGTGTGTGTTAGTGTGCATCTTTGCGGTTTTCGAAAATAACACATGCAATGATGCCACTCCATCATGTGTGTTCTTTTCATATACCACTTGGATCCAATATATGTCATTGCATGTTTGTTCTATTCCTAAACCACATGGATCCACTAGAGGCATTGCATGTGTGTTCTTTTCATAAACTAAATGGATCCACTAGATGTCATTGCATGTGTGTTCCTTTCCAAAACCACATGGATCCACTGATGTCATTGCATGTGTGTTCTTTTCATAAACAACTTGGATCCAATAGATGTCATTACATGTGTGTTCTTTTCATAAACCACATGGATCCAATAGATGTCATTACATGTGTGCTCTTTTTCTAAACCACATGGATCCACTAGTCATTGCATGTGTGCTCTTTTCATAAACCACATGGATCCACTAGATGTCATTGCATGTGTGTTCTTTTCGAAAAACCACATGGATCCACTAGATATCATTGTATGTGTGTTCTTTTAATAAACCACATGGATCCACTAGAGTCATTGGGTGTGTGTTCTTTTCCAAAACTACATGGATCCACTAGATGTCATTGCATGTGTGTTCTTTTCATAAACCACATGTATCCACTAGAGTCATTGGATGTGTGTTCTTTTCTTAAACCACATGGATCCACAAGATGTCATTGCATGTGTGTTCTTTTCATAAACCACATGGATCCACTAGAGTCATTGGATGTGTGTTCTTTTCCAAAACCACATGTATCCACTAGATGTCGTTGCATGTGTGTTCTTTTCATAAACCACATGTATCCACTAGAGTCATTGGATGTGTTTTCTTTTCCAAAACCACATGGATCCACTAGATGTCATTGCATGTGTGTTCTTTTCATAAACCAAGTGGATAAACTAGAGTCATTGGATGTGTGTGTATTAGTGTGCATCATTGGGGTTTTCTAAAATAACACATGCAATGATGACACTCCAGCATGTGGTGTCCAACCATGTCCATGAACCCTAGCATCATGCTGGGATTCAACTGCAACAAGCATTCTACCACAAGTTTGAAAGATGCGGCATCACCACACCCACTTGGATGTGTTTATGTGTGTTAGTGTCCATCATTGTGGTTTTGGAAAAGAACACATGCAATGATGCCACTCTAGCATGTGGTTTCCAACCATGTCCAGGAATCCTAGTAGCATGCTGAGATTCAACTGCAACATGCATTTTACCACTAGATTGAAAGATATTGCATCACCACACCCACTTGGGTGTGTGTGTGTGTGTGTGTCATTGTGCATCATTGAGGTTTTTGAAAACAACACATGCAATGATGCTACTCTAGCATGGGGTGTCCAACCATGTCCAGGAACCCTAGAAGCATACTGGATTCAATTGCAACATGCATTCTACCACCAGTTTGAAAGATGATGCGTCACGACACCCACTTGGATGTGTGTGTATTAGTGTGCATCATTGTGGTTTTGGAAAAATAACACATGCAATGATGCCACTCCAACATGTGGTGTCCAACCATGTCTAGGAGCCCTAGCAGCATGCTGGGATTCAACTGTAGCATGCATTGTACCACCAGTTTGAAATATGCTAAATCACCACACCCACTTAGATGTGTGTGTGTGCGCGCGCGTCAGTGTGTATCATTGTGGTTTTGGAATAGAACACATGCAATGATGCCACTCCAGCCTTTGTGTTCTTCTCATAAACCACTTGGATCCACTAGATGTCGTTGCATGTATGTTATTTTCATAAACCACGTGGATCCACTAGAGTCATTGGATGTGTCTTTTCATAAACCACATGGATCCACTAGATGTCATTGTATGTGTGTTCTTTTCCAAAACCACATGGATCCACCGATGTCATTGCACGTGTGTTCTTTTCATAAACCACGTGGATCCAATAGATGTCATTGCATGTGTGTTCTTTTCATAAACCACATGGATCCACTAGATGTCATTGCACGTGTGTTCTTTTCATAAACCATATGGATTCACTAGAGTCATTTCATGTGTGTTCCTTTCATAAACCACATGGATCCACTATATGTCATTGCATGTGTGTTCTTTTCAAAAAAAACACATGGGTTCACTAGATGTCATTGCATGTGATTTCTTTTCATAAACCACATGGATCCACTAGAGTCATCAGATGTGTGTTCTTTTCCAAAACCACATGGATCCACTAGATGTCATTGCATGTGTGTTCTTTTCATAAACCACATGGATCCACTAGAGTCATTGGATGTGTGTTCTTGTCCAAAACCACATGGATCCACTAGATTTCATTGTATTTGTGTTCTTCTCATTAACCTCATGGATCCACTAGAGTCATTGGAACTTTGTGTGTATTACTATTCATCATTGTGGTTTTGGAAAAGAACACATTCACTAAGGCCACTCCAGCATGTAGTGTCCAACCATGTCCAGGAACCCTAGCATCATGCTAGGATTCAACTGCAGCATGCATTCTACCACTAGTTTGAAAGATGTTTCATCACCATACACACTTGAATGTGTGTGTGTGTTAGTGTGCGTCATTGTGGTTTTGGAAAAGAACACATGCAATGATGCCACTCCAACATGTGGTGTCCAACCATGTCCAGGAACCCTAGCAGCATGCTAGGATTCAACTATAGCATGCATTGTACCACCATTTTGAAATATGCTACATCACCAGACCCACTTAGATGTGTGTGTGTTAGTGTGCATCATTGTGGTTTTGGAAAAGAACACATGCAATGATGCCACTCCAGCATGTGCTTCACTGCATGTAAACGTAAATATTTTTAAATATTCAGATAGATCTTGTCAAATGTGATTTTTGAGAGTTGGAATCAACTCAAAAGAATTTATGGTTCATTTTTGATAAATGTTTGAAGTTGGAAAAGGATTTGCCTTGTTATTTTTGGTATAGGTGATCTATAATTTCTGATGGTTTAAGTCCAATGGGCTTGGATAGATATTTTGAATACCTTTCCAACAAAATTGGAATCATGCAATTTGGTTCAGTGAATCACTTTGAATTGATTTTTGAATCTACTGACAGAATCTAGTTTTAACTAAAATGGAAAAACTCATTTTGAATCAACAGGCTCTGCGCGGGAAACTAATTGGGCCGGCCCAGCTACGCGGCTCGTGCACCCTGGGCTGCTGACAAAATGGTTCCATGTGTCAGCGACTAATCTAACACGAAGTGGTACGCTCTATCCTGGGTCGTGCGATTAGAGCGCGATCAAATGCTGAGCATCGTCATCTCCGGTAAATAGCTCTGACGAGAAACTAAACCTAGCGCTACGGTGGGGGTACGTGGGGGCTCACCAGGGCTCTAGCTAGGGTCGGCGATGGGGGCGATCGAACGTGTCGAGGACGGTGAGTAGAATGGTGGTCACGGTGGCTCCTAGCTCTAGTTCCTGTTCTCCTCTGCAGCGTCAAGCTCTAGTGAAATTCCGGCGGGCTGGTGCTCGCCTTGCTCCGGGGAGAGGTGTGGGATGTGTATGAGAGAGGGGGGAGTGGGATGGTGTGGCGAAAGTGGGCTAGGGTGCCCTCTATTTATACACCGACGAGAGGGACAACGTGGCATGGCTCGGGCTCGTTGGCGACGTTGTTACAGGGGGCTATCGGCATGGTTGAGGGTAGGCGTCGACACGGTGCTTCAGGGCGGTCGTCATGCGAGTGATGGCGCGGTAATGGGCGGTCGAGAACGGTCGGGAGCGGTCTGTGCTCTGCGCGGGAGCAGCGACGTTCGAGATGACGTACAATGGCTATGGTCCACGTGGCGGCAAACGGGCATGTCTGGGGGTAGCTGGGGTCACGGTGAGTGCAGGAACGCATGGAGAGGGCGAGGCGCAGCGTGTGTGCGCGTGTCGGCTGCGGCGCTCTGGCACGCTCTCGGCATGGCAGGCAGAGAGGTGGGCGCGGCGATCACGGGTGGTCCACGGCGTGCCTTTGGTCGAGGGGTGGATAGAGGGTGGAGGTGGACGGTCGCCTGTCTCCTAGACATCGTAGGAGAGGGCAGCGCTGGCTGTGGCGAGCGGTGCTTGGTCGACCTACACGGCGAGCTCGAGCGGTGCTGCACTGGTGCGCACGGCAAAGGGGGAGCTGGTCTGCTGCGTTGCTAGGCACTAGGGGAGACCAGAGGAGAGAAATGAGGGGCTAGTGGCGATTGATCACTGCTCAGAACAGTAGAAGTTAGGCAAAGGTTTAGTGGTGTCCGCCAGGTGCTCGACCAAATTGCTACATGAATTTAAGTTTTGAATTTTTGGATGAATTTTGGTGAGTGTTCTAAGTACTTGCTTGATAGTCTATGGTTGCATGGGTTTGCCAATGTGAATTGATTTGAGTGGTTTTTGAAGAATGGTGATCTATGCATATGAACTTGATTCAATTTTGCAATGTCCTTTAAATAGATTTGGAATTTGTTTATGTTTGTTCGTAAAGTTGGCTTGTGTTCACTTTTACTTGGTCTAGCAAGGGGTGTAAAGAATTGTGAAAGTTTCTGTTTGAAATCTTTTACTAGAAACAATCAAAGTGGTATAGTGGATAAGTTTGGTCAAAATGACCATTTGCTTATATAATTCATATTTGATTTTCTTTTCTTTTGAGTTTGTTTGTAAATGGCCTAGATGATGTAGTATTCATCATTAAACCATTCCTTATCATTTGTAGCAATCAAACATGGCATTTGCACTCATTCATATACTAATACAATTCACACATAGACTCATATTAGATTTAATAATAAAAGTTTTTTGTTAACCCTAAACTTGGGTGATTTGAACTTGATAATCTTGATTAATGTTTTTGGGGTGTTACAAACCTTCCCTCCTTAAACATAATCTCGTCCCGAGATTTAAGAAAAACTAGGAACTAAAGATATTTGGAAACTCAGTCCTAATGTAATCTTCTCGCTCCCAAGTAGCTTCTTCTTTAGTATGATTGCTCCACTGGATCTTGAGAAACTTGTTATCTAGGTCCTAGTGGTTCTGAAGGCTTCTTCCAAAATACGAATGCGTACTTCACGATACGTCAGATCCTTGTTGATATCTATGGCTCGGTGATCGATGTTCTTGAACACTTCGGTCTTCTCCAGAACTTCTAGGCATTTCCGAAGTAACGAGATATGGAACATATTATGTATGGCTGACATCTCCTCCGACAGTTCCAGTTGATATCATACTTCTCCTAGGCGATTCAAAATCTTGAAGGGTCCAATATATCTAGGGCCTAATTTCCCTTTCAGTTGAAAAAACATTGCATTCCTTTCAAGGGTGATACTTTGAGATACACAAAATCTCCGACATTGAAGGTCAGGTCTCGACCTCTTTTGTCAGCATAACTCTTTTGTCTGGATTGGGCGGTCTTGAGGTGTTCACGGACTTTGTGAACCTTATCTTCAGCTTCTCGTACAATGTCGGGTCCGAAGATCTGACTCTCTCCTACTTGCGACCAATTCAAGGGGGTTCGGCTCTTCCTTCCATACAGAAATTCAAATGGGGCCATTTGCAAACTAGCTTGATAATATTGTTGTATGAGAATTCTGCGAAAGGCAGACAATTTTCCCATTTTGATCCATATTCTAGCTCACAAGATCTCAACATATCTTCTAAGATTTGGTTGACTCTTTCAGTTTGTCCATCGGTTTGTGGGTGATAAGCGGTGCTAAAGTTCAGCTTGGTTCCTAATCCTTCGTGGACTTTTTGCTGAAATCTTGAGGTAAACTGGGTTCCTCGATCCGATACTATGGTCTTAGGGGTTCCATGCAAACTAACGATTCTAGCAATGTATAGCTTTGAACTCTAGTAGGTGGTCTTGATAGGTATAAAATGGGCTACCTTGGACAGTCTATCAACTATGACCCAAACAGAGTCATTTCCCCTACTAGAGGTAGGCAAACCGGTGATGAAATCCATTCCGATAGAATCCCATTTCCATTCCGGAATGTGCAATGCTGGCAAAAGTTCTATGGGTCGCTGATGTTTTTCTTTGACTCTCTGACAGATATCACACTTGGCTATGTAGCTTTCGATTTCTCTCTTCATCTTGTGCCACCAAAATTGCTCCTTCAAATCCTGATACATCTTTGTTCCTCCAGGATGGATAGAATAAAGAGTATCATGAGCTTCCTGCATGATGACTTGTTTCAGCTTAGAATCTGTTGGTACACAGATATGTCCTTCGTACCACAACACTCCTTCATCTTCGGTGAATCCGGGTACCTTCCCTGTACCGATACGACGCTTGATTCCGTCGATACTTGCATTTCCTTTCTGCGCCTCCTTGATCTGACTGGTCAAAGTGGGTTGAAGTTCAATACTGGCTAGGAATCCTTTGCTAACTATCTCTACTCTAAAATTCTCCATCTCCTCATGCAAACTTGGCTGGGCTTCTTTTATCATAGTGTTTAATCTACCCGGCAGTCAACTAAGAGCATCCGCTACCACATTGGCTTTGCCGGGGTGATAGTGAATGTCTAGGTCATAATCCTTGATTAACTCTATCCATCTACTTTGCCTGATATTCAGCTCCTTATGGGTGAAGATATACTTAAGACTCTTGTGATCCGAATAAATCTCACAGCAGTTACCCATATTTTGCTCATGTTGCTTCAGTTGTCTAGACATATATGATATCACCGTGCCCTCTTGCATCAACACACATCCTAGTCCAATCTTGGACGCATCACAATACACATCAAAAGGCTTCTTGATATCCGGCATAATCAGCATTGGGGCTGAAATCAATCTCTTCTTGAGCTCTTGAAAACTTGCTTCACATTTGTCCGTTCATTCAAACTTTTGATCTTTCTTCAATAACTGGGTCATCAGTCTTGCGATGCTCAAAAATCCTTCAACAAACTTGCGGTAATATCCCGCTAATCCGAGAAATGTGCAGACTTGGGTTTGAGTGGTTGGGGTTTTCCATTCTTCAACATCCTTAATCTTGGTGGGATCCATAGCAATTCCTCCTGCCGACACGATATGTCCTAGGAATCCTACTTCCTTCAACCAGAACTCACATTTGCTAAACCTGGCATACAACTGATGTTCTCTAAGGGTTTCAAGGATGGTTCTCAGGTGTAGCTCATGGTCTTCTTCTGACTTGGAATAGATCAGAATATCATCGATAAAAACAATGACAAACTTATCCAGGAAGTTCATGAAAATCTTATTCATGAGATTCATGAAATAAGCAGGGGCATTTGTTAATCCAAAATACATGACAATGTACTCATACAATCCATATCTGGTGGTAAAGGCGGTCTTTGGGATATCCGTTGCACGAATCTTGAGTTGATGATAACCAGTTCAAAGATCAATCTTAGAAAACACTCTAGCACCGGTCAACTGGTCAAACATATCTTCCATCTTCGGCAGTGGGTACTTGTTTTTGATGGTGACATCATTCATCTTCCGGTAATCCGTGCATAAACGGTTACCTCCATCTTTCTTATCCACAAACAAAATAGGTGATCTCCATGGTGATGCACTTGGTTGAATCAGACCTTTCTCCAGCATAGCATCAAATTGCTTCTTTTGCTCCACTAATTCAGATGGGTTCATACTATAAGGTCTCTGAGCTATGGGTCTAGTTCTAGGAACAAGTTCAATGATGAACTCGATATCCCGATCTGGGGGCATACCGGGCAATTCATCAAGGAATATGTCGGGGTATTCACAGACTACTCTGACTTGGTCTAGGGTTGGTTGGGCTAGACTCTTGTTGCATTTGAATTGATGGGGCAGTGTCTCAGATACATGCTCTACTGAAACTCTAGTGCTACTGGTCATGGTTATGGCTTTCTTGGCATAGTCAATTAATCCTTTATGTTTCGACATCCAATCCATTCCTAGTAGTACTTACAAACCTTTGGTTCTAAGTACTATTAGATTAGCATAAAAATCTATTCCTTGGATTCTGATGGGTATAGCCTTGCAAATTTTTCTAGCTTTGGTGGTTGACCCAGGTATTTGAACTATCATAACATGCTTCAATTTTTGTTGGTTGAATCTTACTAGTGCATGCAAATTCTTCTGTAACAAACAATTGCGATGCTCTAGAATCAAACAACACTCTTGCAAGTACTGAGTTAACAGAAAACATATCCAGCACGACATCTGGCGCTTCCTGAGCTTCTTCACCATTTATATGGAACAGATGGCCGTTGTGGTTGAGCGAGTTCCTTCGGGAAAATCTCTTTCCAGGCTGAAGACGGCGTTGCTGCTGAGCGGGTGCATTCACCTTGGTGGCTGCTGTAAGCTTCTTGGGGCACTCGTTGGAGTAGTGACCCTTGACTCCGCATTCAAAGCAAGTAATCAGGGACTTGTCTTTTCCTGCAATAGGCACAGCATTGCTTCCAGTCCTTGGGGTAGTATTATTGTTGTTAGTGTTGGACATGGGCGATAGATGGTTGAAGTTATTGGAGTTGCCGGGGTTGTTGTGGTGGTTTCCTCTAAACTTCAAGTTTCCTCCGCCACGATTGGGATAGTTTGGACGGGGCATAGGGGGTCTATTGTTTCTTGGGGAATATACTGCAGACGGATCAGGGCGATACTTCTGGGTATGGTGGGATCCAGGCTAGTGCATCATGCGACACTTACAGTTGTAATTGGCTTGGTTGATCTTTCCTTCCATCTGGATAGCAGAGTCTACTAGTTCTTCTAGATCCGCAAAACAGATGTTGACTAACATTGTCTACATCTCATCATGTAATCCATTTAGGAACCTTTCCTTCTTATTTGCTTCGGTGCTAATCTCATCAGGGGCATATCTAACTAAAGATAAGAATTTGTCACGGTATTCCACCACAGTCATTCTCCCTTGCTTCAATTCCTTGAACTCATCCCTCATCCTAGTGACCAAACCTTGGGGCACGTGGGTCCGACTGAACTTGATATTAAATGCTTCCCAAGTCATCGTTTGCCCTTCGATCATGGTACGAGTGCTATTCCACCAGGCTCTTGCATCACCTGCCAGATAATGGGTGGCAAACAGTACTTTCTCATTGGCTTCAACTCCTGCAACCTCCAAATTGTTCTCCATGGTTTGCAGCCAGTCATCAGCATCTAAGGGCTCCTCAGACTTACTAAATATAGGTGGGTTGGTATTCTGAAAGTTATTGAGCTTGGATCCATGGTTATCCTGGTTTCCATGGCCTTGATTATTATGGGCCATCTAAGCTATCTGCTGAAGAGTGGATAAGTTGGCTTGGCGTTCGGCTCTACTAGCTTCACGGTCAGAAACTAACATTTGCAGAATCTGCAGCATTGGATCCTGAGATGAACTGCTTGCTCCGGGATTTCCACGAGTCATCTAAAGATTGAGATAGATAATGAGACAAGGGGGAAATTTCTAGGGTTTATAGGTTTGTTTTAGAAACTTTAAACTTGGAGTATAAATCCGTTTTTGAAAACTAACAACTTCCTCTGATTCGTTCATTCATTCATTCATACCACCCAATACAAACACACACCACAACACAAATAGAAAACAGATGGTTTTAGGAACCATTCTGTGAAACTACGATACAGTGGGACCGGGTACAACCCACTCCTACGGTAGTGCTCAAGTGCATCTAATCATCATCAATGAAGGCGGAATCATCATCATCAGTGTGGAACTCCATGGCCTCGTCCTCCAGGTAGTCGTCATCATCACTGAGGTAAGAGTAGAGATCCCCACGGATATCTTCACCTTCCTCCTCCTTCGCTTTAAGCTGGATCTCCTGTTCACAGAGGGTCTTCTCGAGAGTGGCCACCTTCTTGCGAAGATGATCGATGATGTGATCCTTCTTGTCATGCTGACAACAAAGTGAATGGCACTCCTTGCCAAGGATGGAGAGGGTTTGGTCCTTCTTGACTGCAATGGCATGGTTTTGGTTGGCGTAGGCACGGGCATTGTCCAACTCCTTCTGTCTAGCATACAACATGAAGTCAAGATTATCCACCTGGTGCTTCAGGTCCGGGTGTCCTGGCATCTCCAAGGGCATTCCCATAGAATCACAACTTGCATAGTGAGCAAAGCGAGTTCCACTAATCTAGTTGATGTTTTGCCCACACAGACGGGCAAGAGCTTCATGCGTAGCCCTGGCTAATCCATCTAGCCAGTTGTTCTCCCGAACGCTGAACTGAATCTTCTCCGAGGTGGGTGCTTCCATCTTTCCTCTGAGATCTGCAATTATCAGCCACTGTAGTTCTCCTCTTGGCTGATCATTGAGTTGGGCCCCGAAGAACTTCAGCTGTAGGAGCTCAAGATACTCTGCGAGTGCATCTAGATCCCTCTCAAAGATCAGGTGGCCTCCATTGCCCAGCTGGTAGAACTTGCTATACTGGACCTCCATCTATAAGAATTTAGGGTGAGCAAGTTAGTGGGGTGATCAAGTGTGTCAAATTTTATGTAGGATTGCAAGAACTTTTGAGGAACATGAATTTTTTTGAAAGAATCTCAAGGATAAGAGTGGGAATAGTTTTTCATAAATATTCACTTCCTTTGTTTTGAAACTAAGTTTGTGGTTCAAGCGTCCATTCTAACTAGGGTCTCCTATGGTCAAGATGACACTG
This sequence comes from Avena eriantha, assembly GCA_910589775.1. Taxonomy (NCBI): domain Eukaryota; kingdom Viridiplantae; phylum Streptophyta; class Magnoliopsida; order Poales; family Poaceae; genus Avena; species Avena eriantha. The sequence continues at coordinate 106,668,971 of OU342740.1, read as the reverse complement.
ATACCAAGTTGTCAACACCTAGATTTTTAATCCCAGATGCCTGTTATGCCATACATCGCAATCCCAGGATTACCATTTTTGCGAGACATAATAGAATTGGTACCACAGTACATCATCCATTATAAACCATAATAAAGGTCTTACAAATAAAATATCTCATGATCCGGTCTTAATACAATCAAAGCAGCGGAAAGTAAACGTAGTAGGGGCTGCATCTTCAGAGTCACAGGCAATACTGACGATGGGAGATGATCCTAATTGTCATAGACCTCCTGCTTTCCATCTTCCTGTTAGTCATCCTCATAGTCTGGCCATGGGAATAGCCAGGTATAAAGCCATGAGTACTCTTTAAGTACTCGCAAACTATCACTAACAAGTAAGATAGTTCTAGTAGGAATCTTAAGCTCTAGGTTTATTTGCAAAAAAGCCAGGTGTATTTCATAAGGGTTCAAAAGTGTAACATCCCAAAATTATTAGAATTTTGAAATGTATAATATGATGATTGATTTGTTTTGTCTCTATCAAAATTGTGAAGAATTTAAAACTTTCTAGGACTGTATAATTTTCTCAAACCACATTAAAAAGAGAGGATTAACATGACAATCCAAACATAATTATTTCTTGGGAAAATTCATACAAATTCTAGAAACTATTAGCTTGCATTTTGTTCGAATTCTTTTTGATTTTTTATAAATACTTGAATATTTTCCAAACACTTGTTTTATTTTCACAAGAGAGGAAATAATATGACGTCTCCAAATATAAGGAACATGAAGGAAATATCCTACAGCGGTAACTAAATTTTGTTGTATTTGGACTATTCGAAAAATATTTATCGGCTCAACAAAAATTAACCGAGAGAAGATAATATGACTTTTTTATTTTTATTTGGATGCTAAAAGTGGTTCTTCTATGTTCATAATTGATCATGTAGCTTTTGTGCGTATTTAAAGACATGTTTGAATTAATTTTGTGCATTTAAAATAATCCTAGAACTAATTTTTGTTTTGTTTATACGTGTTGTTCTGCTAAATAAAAGAGACAGAGAAATAAAAGGAAAACATACATGTACGTGACTACGTGGCTAGTTCGGCTGGACGACTCGTGCGCCCAAGCAGTACCACAATAATCAATCGGCCATGACCATCGTGACGTATATCCGATCCTTATTCTTTTTTTTCTAAAGATGTAGCTTACCGATCTATAGCAAAGCACGCACACATACACTATGTCGGATCAAATAGTCCAACGAACCAGGCCGTCTCTTCCTCTCCGTTTCTTTTCATTTTCTTTTTCTTCTTTTCTCCTGATGCCAGGCCCACCTAAGGAAGAGACCAACATGGCTAGCAGTTCGTCTTCCTCATCTCGATAGACTCCTGAATGAACACGAGCCTTCGGTACGGTACCAGAATCCCAAGAAATCCTCCAAATTCATTCGATTTCTTTGCCCCTCTTCCACGAAATCCCATCCATAAATACTCCACCGCTCTCCTCGTTCAATTTTTGTTGAAACCCTAACCCATATCCATCTCCACGTCCAGATCGATCTCGCCGGAGAAGCTCATACCGAAGCTCGGAAGTCAAGGTTCTGAGCCCTCATCCTGCTTGTTTTCACCCCTACTCGATTTCCCTTGATCTTCCACCTCGCCTCACTCTTTTTCCTCGTACACAGAACCATGGGAGGGAGCAGACGTACATGCCGGAGCTTCGCCGGACTGCCACCTCCAGCCAACGGAGGCCGCGCTAGGTACCGAGAGGGCCGTGTCCGAGGAAGTGATCATCTTCGCCATCATCATGAGAACCCCATCGTCCTCTTTCCAAGCCCGAAGGTTTGCCGCCGGCAACGTCCGCTTCTTCGACGCAACACCTTTACCTGTATTCGTTTTGCTAGCGTGGTGAGTACCGACTCCTAGATCCTCCAGTACAGACTAAGGCCTCATGTTTTGTTTTTCTCACGAGAGCAAGTGAAGTAACAACGAGATGCAGCTCGGAAACGTTGCAGTAGTTCACCTATCTAGTCTGTAAAAATTCAATACTTAAAGCTTCGTTTAATCATCCTTTTATTGCGTTCAATTTGTAATTAAATTCTCTACCCAGCGACTCCGTTTTAATTATTATTAGCCTTAGATCAGCCATGATAAAAAATGGGTACATTCAGAATCTTGTTTTCTTCTACTCATGTTGCTTTGGGTCTGATATGGATGGATATGAATAATACTTTTAGTGAATACGTGTCAGCCTATTATAACCTGTAATTTCTTTTTCTTTTTCCACACACGTTGCATGAGATCACGTTTAGATCAACAAGTAGAAAAAATACCAGATGGATTCAGATGCAACATACTAGCTCACGACATTACATAGCTTATAAATTGTACATCTTTATTTCTACACAATCCGAATTAGATGATTCTTGTCGTGTTAGATTCTTACTTAAATTGTCTATCCAGTAAATTTATAGTTTACAATTTTTAGATAGATTTAATCTGTTTGATTTTCACCGCTCGACAGATTCAAAACTCTTAAAAACAATGAAACTTTGATAATTCATAATTAAATATTTGTAACTCCGTTTTAGTTGATTCCTTTTGCGTTGGTTTCATAATTTCACGATCTCTGGAATTATAATTTATGGTTAATGAATCTGTATGTTTGCAATTCTTTTTAACCTTAAACCTCCATATGAGCATAACTAGAGTTATATAAATCATATTAAATTAATTCATATTGCAAATTAATGTTGGGACGTCCTATACATGTTAGACCTCGCGTAGGAAATTTTTGGAAAATAAATAACTGTTTTGACAATGTTTATTACGTGAGTTCTTTTTGGCTCATTGTTTGTAATGATTGTTTAATGTTTTCTACTCGTTAATTTATTCGGAGCGTGCGCGCGAGTGCCAGAAAGAAATAATCATCGTCATAATATACTAAGACAAGTTACACCACTTGTTCATGTTTATGTCCCAGTTTCGACTATGCATGTTTTACTCTTCAAATCGTGTAGTATGTATGTGTAGGTTTTTAGTAAAATTTCTTAGTACTATTTTTTCAAGTGCGATTTTGTAGTATGCCATGAGTAACTCTATGCTTAGGATTTTCCATCCCAATAGGTTATCCTGTTTTGCTAAGTTATGATTGCTATGCTATATACTTATATATATCAAGTATCGTTGTGGGGTTCGAAAGACTCAAAAAATTTCTAAGTATAAGATCTCTCTCGAGCAAACCTTTACCTCTCAAAATCCCCTTCAAAATAAAATTAAGTTTTCTTCTGGGCGGAATGGTTGTTGGGTCAACGAGTGGATATTTGGTGGAGGACGACCGCCCAGGAATCAAAGAAGTCTGCTATGTTTCAGAATTCAGAAGCTTTCAGTGCAACCACAATACATATGGGCTCTGTCTTGGCTTAGTACTTAGTGGGAAATCTCACCCGGGTACCAACATTTGGAGGTTGTTGGCGCGGTTGGATCCAGCTGGTAGAGGGCTACTAAGGGAAGGCTTCGCCATGGTCTTGTCTGTAAAAGGACTTGATCATGGATTGTGGGAAAAGTGCACAACCTCTCGAGAGTATTACAATATGATCGATCAGCCGAGTTCACGGAAAAGAACACCTTGAGCATCCGAAGGATGGAGCCTCTGGAGGATCTTCCTCTCTCTTTCCAAACTTAAAGTTTTTATAAAATCCCAGGGCGTGAGTAATATCGCCAATGGGTGGGATCTTGGGAACTTGGTGAGTAATATCCAAGTATTAGGTTGTTTGGGCACTTGGTGAGTAATATCCTCGTGTTCCATTTGACCCTATATTACTTAGAAAATGTTTACAAAGTAGGGTAAAATTCTCCCTCTTTTCTTCTTACTTAGAGAAAATTGGCTTTTTGCAAATGAACCCTAAAGCCTACTCTAGCCTTGCATGTAGATTTAGTCTTGTTCTTTTCTTGGTGTAATTTGCCAATATATTCAAAATATTGACCAACTCGTTTGGCTGCACGTTTCATGTGCAAAATTTGGAGATCATTGAAAGGTGCGCTAGGATCGCGGATCTTCACTCAACCTGCCTGTGGCATTGATGGGACTCCGAGTTGTATATATTTTGCTTCTGTTGTAATAATATAAACTCTGGATTATTTGATTCATGTAATAAAGACTTGTGTTTTACATGATATTTCATCGACTATGAGTGCTAGCTATTGATCCAGGGACTAGCATGTTAATCATAGGGACTTAGGATCTTTAACAATCTGAGGTCACAACAGATGGTATTAGACCACATGTTGACTGTAGATTGTGACCCTAGCATTGGAAAAACCTTAGGGTTAATATTTTTTAAGTTATTTAAAAAAAACTCTCATACTTCTCACCATCTATCTTTGGCATTTTAAAATTCTTAAGTCTCTTCTTTTCAACATTAGATGTGACCATTATGCACTTCAAGAAAAAACTTCTATCAAGACATTTTTTTCCGAAGAAATCGTCTCAACGCTTCACTCAAGTCAAGACTAGAAGACCTCCACAGAAGATGTTCCAAGACTGAAGCTACGAGAATTGAAGACTTCAAAACTACAAGTACCAAAGACTTGGAAGACCATGATAGAGTGAAGAATTAAATTACTGAAGACCTCAAAGACATTGAAGGTTACGAAGATCATGAAGATTACAAGTGACCCATTAGGAACCAAACTTGGACAAATTACACTATGATTAGATGCGGTGGTTTGTGAATTGTCATTTTTGTGGTTTTCTTGAAACCAACAAATAAAAATTATTTTCAAAAAACAATTGTTTGTGTGGGCTGTCCATGTCCTTGCTAGATTTTACTCTCCCTATCTTAAATCTTGAAGACGGAAGAATGTAGACAAACCGAAGAACTTGAATAAGAGCGACAAGCTAAAATTCTACCAAGTGGATCAAAAGAAGAACACATCCGTGGTGGAGGATGCAACAAGTCCTTGAAGATAAACAACACGCAAGTGCCTCAAGGGTTAGGAAACACAAGGATAAATATTTACCTCCAATGTAGTTCTCTTTCATAGCAATTTCTTGCGGTATAAAAATAATAATTTGAGTGAACTTGGCATGATTTGATGTTTTGTTTGGTTTGTTTGTTTGTATGGGGTGTCTATATCTTCTTATTCCTATATTCTACTCTTCTCTATCTTAAACCCACAAAGCAAGAAGAATGGAAAAGAGGATAACATCAATGTGGATACAAAGAATATAGACTACCTTAGCGATCAACTCCTAATGAACCCTCGCACGATGAATCACACATGAAACCTTCGAAGCACGACGAGAAGAAATCATCATTATGTGTTACCAAGAAGCCGTCATTTTGTCATCCATATGTGGAAGAGAAGACATCAACATCAAGACATCAAAAAGCTAGAAGCTTTGAAGAAGTTCTCAATGGATTGAGGCTTACCTATACGAGATGTGAAGTACACACAAAATTGTGACATACCTAAAGGAAGGCATTCTTTTAAGGGTGGTAGCACCCTAGCTTCTTTCGAACCAATTTCTTTCTAGCCTTCTCGAATCTCGAGGACGAAATTCCTTTTAAAGGTGGTAGTCTGTAACATCCCAAAATTATTAGAATTTTGGAATGTATAATATGATGATTGATTTGTTTTGTCTCTATCGAAATTGTGAAGAATTTAAAACTTTCTAGGACTGTATAATTTTCCCAAACCACATTAAAAAGAGAGGATTAACATGACAGTCCAAACATAATTATTTCTTGGGAAAATTCATACAAATTCTAGAAACTATTATCTTGCATTTTGTTCGAATTCTTTTTGATTTTTTATAAATACTTGAATATTTTCCAAACACTTGTTTTATTTTCACAAGAGAGGAAATAATATGACGTCTCCAAATATAAGGAACATGAAGGAACTATCCTACAGCAGTAACCAAATTTTGTTGTATTTGGACTATTCGAAAAATATTTATCGGCTCAACAAAAAATAACCGAGAGAAGATAATATGACTTTTTTATTTTTATTTGGATGCTAAAAGTGGTTCTTCTATGTTCATAATTGATCATGTAGATTTTGAGCCTATTTAAAGACATGTTTGAATTAATTTTTTGCATTTAAAATAATCCTAGAACTAATTTTTGTTTTGTTTATACGTGTTGTTCTGCTAAATAAAAGAGATAGAGAAAGAAAAGGAAAACGTACATGTACGTGACTACGTGGCTAGTTTGGCTGGACAACTTGTGCGCCCAAGCAGTACCACAATAATCAATCGGCCATGACCATCGTGACGTATATCCGACCCTTATTCTTTTTTCCTAAAGATGTAGCTTACTGATCTATAGCAAAGCACGCACACATACACTGTGTGGGATCGAACAGTCCAACGAACCAGGCCGTCTTTTCCTCTCCATTTCTTTTCATTTTCTTTATCTTCTTTTCTCCTGACGCCAGGCCCACCTAAGGAAGAGACCAACAGGGCCAGCAGTTCGTCTTCCTCATCTCGATAGACTCCTGGATGAACACGAGCCTTCGGTACGGAACCAGAATCCCGAGAAATCCTCCAAATTCGTTCGATTTCTTTGCCTCTATTCCACGAAATCCCGTCCATAAATACTCCACCACTCTCCTCGTTCAATTTTTGTTAAAACCCTAACCCATATCCATCTCCACGTCCAGATCGATCTCGCCGGAGGAGCTCATACCGAAGCTCGGAAGTCAAGGTTCTGAGCCCTCATCCTGCTTGTTTTCACCCCTACTCGATTTCCCTTGATCTTCCACCTCGCCTCACTCTTTTTCCTCGTACACAGAACCATGGGAGAGAGCAGACGTACATGCCAGAGCTTCGCCGGACTGCCACCTCCAGCCAACGGAGGCCGCGGCTAGGTACCGAGAGGGCCGTGTCCGAGGAAGTGATCATCTTCGCCATCATCATGAGAACCCGTCGTCCTCTTTTCCAAGCCCGAAGGTCTATCGCCGGCAACGTCCGCTTCTTCGACGCAGCACCTTTACCTGTATTCGTTTTGCCAGCATGGTGAGTACCGACTCCTAAATCCTCCAGTATAGACTAAGGCCTTCATGTTTTGTTTTTCTCATGAGAGCAAGTGAAGTAACCACGAGATGCAGCTCGGAAGCGTTGGACTAGTTCACCTATCTAGTCTATAAAAATTCAATATCTTAAAGCTTCGTTTAATCATCTTTTTATTGCGTTCAATTTGTAATTAAATTCCCTACCCAGCGACTCCGTTTTAATTATTATTAGTCTTAGATCAGCCACGATCAAAAAAAGGGTACATTCAGAATCTTGTTTTCTTCTAGTCACGTTGCTTTGGTCTGAGATGGATGGATATGAATAATACTTTTAGTGAATACGTATCAGCCTATTGTAACATGTAATTTGTTTTTCTTTTTCCACACACGTTGCATGAGATCACGTTTAGATCAGCAAGTAGAAAAAGTACCAGATCGATTCGGATGCAACATATTAGCTCACGACATTACATAGCTCATAAATTGTACATCTTTATTTCTACACAACCCTATATTATTTAAACAATGTTTACAAAGTAGGGTAAAATTCTCCCTCTTTTCTTCTTACTTAGAGAAAATTGGCTTTATGCAAATGAACCTTAAAGCCTACTCTAGCCTTGCATGTAGAGTTAGTCTTGTTCTTTCCTTGGTGTAATTTGACAATACATTCAAAGTATTGACCAACTCGTTTGGCTGCATGTTTCATATGCATAATTTGGAGATCGTTGAAAGGTGCGCTAGGATCGCGGGTCTTCACTCAACCTGCCTGTGGCATTGATGGGACTCCGAGTTGTATATATTTTGCTTCTGTTGTAATAATGTAAACTCTGGATTATTCGATTCATATAATAATGACTTATGTTTTACATGATATTTCATCGACTGTGAGTGTTAGCTATTGATCCAGGGACTAGCATGTTAATCACAGGGACTTAGGATCTTTAACGATTTGAGGTCACAACAAAAAGTAAAGAACCTAATGTAATTTTATACATCACCTAAGTGGGAACCTAGTTTTCATGTCCACAACCCTGTTATGGTCAAGTCAAGGTCATAGTTCAATTCACAAGTGATTTTTGAAAACATCTAACAACGGAACAGTATGGCCACTCCAATTATCCATGACCGCGGACGCGACTATTCGAATAGTTTGACACTCTGCAGAGATGGTACACTTTCACCACAAAATTCGATACATCCGTCAGGGATAACCCTGAATCATCATACTTAGTATGCGGATAATCAATCATAACTTTTCAATTACACACTCTAGTATAGGCATCTCCCCTATGAGCTTGGCTTCCCAGCCATGGCCATCTGCCATCCTGGACACTGCATATGTGGACATTCACACGAAGTAGCCTCAGCTCAACCTCTTTCCGCGAGGGAACCCATACCAAGGCATATAAACTTCCAGTTAAGCCCTACCCAATTCAGGTATTGTGGTTGTACGGTAAAATTGGAACCCTATCGCATCCGAACCCAACCATCAGTTTTTATAAAGGGCCAAGGCTCATGCCTCAACGTTTTCATCATCAAATCGTTTTGTGTTCATAATACATGTCAAAACATTTCAATAGAATGAACCATCATTCCATGGTTTTCATAATCATTTTCACTAAGTATTCCCATCTCAAGTGTTCAACTTTTATGCTTAGCACTAGTCACTGAAATTGAGGGTATTCACTAATGAGGGGTGCTAATCAAGTGTAACTATCCAAATCTAGTTTTATGCTTTTTAATGGCATCTAAGTATAACTACTTAGACCTAGTTTTATACTCTTTATGGCATCTATCATGTTTTTCCAATACTCACAAATCACTAATTAAAGGTAAAGAACTTTGGTAGAAGTAAAATAATAAAGCTTGCAAGTAAAACTTTGGATTGGTATAATCAAGGTTGCATAACCAAAGTATGCCTAATGCATCTTGCATAGGTTATCTTGCAAGGATGGCTTGCATAGTTAACTTGTAGTGTTGGGCTTGCCTTGAGTAGTTCAGTGGTTGAAGTTCTCTTCTTCTTCTTCTTCTTCTTCGTAGTACTCCTCCTCCTTGTATCCCAGGTCGGTACTAGCGTCTATAAATGAATACGAGGTACACAATCACCAAACAATACTTAACTAATTCTATGTAGCACACAAAGGCTCACACTTGATGATCTAGCATCAGCACATGAAATAAAGACCTAGTGTTATTTATCTTATTTTAGAAAATTAATTTCTACTCATTAAAAATTATTTAAGATTTAATATTCTCCAATTAAAATATGGGATCATGTTGACACATGTCATCACCACATATTCTAATCCTTGGGAATGTTATTTAAAATGCTGGTCACATTTTATAAAGTTTAAAATTACTATTTAATACAATTAAAGTGACTATAAATGCCTATATAGCATTCTTTTGGTACTAGTCCAAGATCACTACATATAAACCTAAATATTTTTACATATTCAGATAGATCTTGTCAAATGTGATTTTTGACAGTTGGAATCAACTCAAAAGCATTTATGATTGATTTTTTATAAATGTTTAAAGTTGGAAAAGTCTCTGCCTTGTTATTTTTGGTAGAGGTGATCTATAATTTCAAATGGTTTAAATCTAACGGGCTTGGATAGATATTTTGAATACCTTTCGAACAATATTGAAATCATGCAATTTGGTTTAGTGAATCACTTTTAATTGATTTTTGAATCTAATAATAGAATCTAGTTTTAACTAAATGGAAAAAGTCTATTTGAATCAACAGGCTCTGCACGGTAAATTAATTGGGTCGGCCTAGCTACGCGGCACGCGCACAGAGGGCTTCTAACAAAAAGGTCCCACGCGTCAGCGACTAATCCAACGTGAAGCGGTACGCTCTATCCTGGGCTGTGCGATTAGAGCGTGATCGACGACTGAGCGTCGTCATCTTCGGTGAACAGCTCCGGCGAGAAACTAAACCTAGCGCTACGGTGGGGGTACGTGGGGTCTCACCAGGGCTCCAGCTAGGGTCGGCAATGGGGGCGATCAAACTTGTCGAGGACGGCGAGTAGAATGGTGGTCGTGGCGGCTCCTGGGGCGGCTCCTAGCTCCAGTTCCTCTTCTCCTCTGCAGCGGCGGGCTCCGGTGAAATTCCGGCGGGTTGGTGCTCCCCTTGCTTCGTGGAGAGGTGTGGGAGGTGTATGAGAGAGAGAGGAGAGTGGGATGGTGTGGCGAAGGAGGGATGGGGTGACCTCTATTTATACACCGGCGAGAGGGACAGAGCGGCATGGCTCGGGCTTGTCGGTGACGTTGTTATAGAGGGCTATCGGCATGGCTGAGGGTAGGGGTCGACGTGGTGCTTCAGGGCGGTCGTCATGCGAGTGATGGCGCGGCAAGGGGCGGTCGAGAATGGTCGGGAGCGGTCTGTGCTCTGCTGATACGTCCATTTTGCATCACTATTCTATATCATAATTTACTGTTATTCATTGATATATTTCATATTAAGAGATGATCTTATGTTATTTCATCTATTTTTGCATGGTTGATGACTTTTGGAGCATGGATCGCCGCACTCAGGATTCTGATGGAAAATGTGTTGTTTGGAGGCAAAATTCGCGAAGATCAGAAAATTCGGGAAAATACATGGAAAATCCTATTTTCTAGAAGACGAAGAAAGCTAGAAGGGGAATTGGAGATGGGCCACAGGGGGCCCACACCACCCCTTGCGCGGGCCACCCCAGGCCGCGCCACCAGGTGTTGTGGCCGCCCTGGTCCATTCCAGCCTCTCCCCTCTGGCGTATTATCCTCCCGAAACCCTAAGACTTGGAGAGCGACCACAGAAAGATTCCGCCGCCTCTGCAGAGCGGAAAACACTGAGAGAGAATGATCTCTTCGGCAGACAAAATTCTGCCGGGAGAATTCCTTCCTGGAGAGGGGAGATCATTGCCATCAACACTACCATCAAGCTGGACTTCATTGGGATCATCATCATCACCACCACCATCATCATCACCAGCACCATCACCACCACTTCATACTGCTGTAACAATTGGGTTGAATATTGCATAGTTCTTAGGGGAAACTTTCCCGGTGTTGATTACTCTTTGTAGTTGATGCTATTGAGTGAACCATTGAATGTTTATGTTCAGATTGTTACATATCATTATTTCATCTTTGATCTTGATCCATCTGATGTCTTGTGAGTAGTTCGTTTAGTTCTTGAGGATATGGGAGAAGTCATGTTGTTAGTAGTTGAATTGTGTTGAGAAAGATTCAATGGTTTGATAAGTTGTGGTGTACTTCTTCTAGTGATGTCATGTGAACGTCGACTACATGACACCTCACCTATATGGGCCTAGGGGAATGCATTGTGTATTTGGCTACTAATCGCAGGGGTTGCCGGAGTGACAGAAACCTGAACCTCCGTTAGGAAACCTTAGCACAAGGGACGTCAGGGTCTTAGAGTTCAAAGCTGTGGTTAGATGTCTATCTTAATTACTTTCTTGTACTTGCGGATGCTTGCAAGGGGTATAATCAAAAGTATGTATTAGTCCTAGGAAGGTCGATACATTAGCACAGGTTCACCCACACAACTCTTAGCAAACTAAAGAAGATTAATCAACTATATGAAGCAAAAGCACTTGGCGATATTCCCATGTGTCCTCAAGAACATTTAGTCATCTTAAGTAATACAAACGGCTTGTCCTTTGCTAAAGAAAGGATTGGGCCACTTGCTGCATTTATTCTTATTATCTTTTATTTACTCATACTTTATTTACCTGTATTATCAAAAACCCCTAAAAATCCGTTTGCTAAGTATTACGGAGAATTCCTGCTCCAAGCCACTAGCCAACACCTTCTGCTCCTCGTTGGGTTCGACACTCTTACTTATCGAAAATACTGCGATGCACCCCCTATACTTGTGGGTCATCAAGACTATTTTCTGGCGCAGTTGCCGGGGAGTGAAGCGCTATTGGAAAGTGGAACTAGTAAAGGAAACTTCTACTGTGAGTATTGTTTATTTCTATTAGTTGATTTATTTTCATTATGGATAATTCACTGAGTTTCTTATTTCGTAATGCTACTACCACTGCTAAGGTAGTAGATGAACCACCACCTACTGAGAATGATACTTATAAAATACCTACAAGAATTATTGATCGTGTTATGGATAACTATTATGTTGGAGATGGAACTGTCCATCCTGGTGATCATTTGCTCTTTATACACGAATTATGCGGGTTGTTCAAGTGTGCAGGTATTACTACAAATCAAGTTAAGAAGAAGTTATTCTCATTATCACTGAAAGGAAGAGCCGAGGAATGGTACAAGCTGCTGAAGAATGGTCAAGCTCATGAATGGGAGGAAATGGTACCTCTCTTTTATTCAAAGTTTTATCCTCCTAGTGAGATTCATAAAGATCGGAATCAAATATACAACTTTTGGCCTCTTGATGAAGAGAGTACATCTCAAGCTTGGGGGAGATTGAAGTCAGTAATGCTCAAATGTCCCATTCATGAGCTCCCCAACAATATCATTATCAATAACTTTATTGGATGCCTCTTGTGCTAGATCATTTACACGCATGGAAGATGAAGCTAAATGGGATCTTCTGGACCGTATTCAAGACAATGCTAAAGCATGGGAGAATGACAAAGGAAGAAAGTCAGGTATAAATTATGATTATGAATGCATTGAATGTTTTATGGGAACTGATGACTTTCAAAATATTAAAAATGCTTATGGTCTAGACTCTCAAGATATTGCAACTTATTTTAAGGCTTTTGCTTCCTACATTGAAGTTCCTAAAAAGAGGTGGAATAAGTATCATGAACCATATAAAGATGCTGCTAAGTGTGTTCCTGCAAGAAATACTGAAGTTTATACTGCTAATCATGCTTTACCTGAACCTTACATTGAGAAAATGCCTTTCCCAGTTAAGATAAAGGAACATTCTATGATAGCTAGTATGGTTAATGAAAGTACAAGTAAAGCTGTTGAACCTGATGAAAAAAATGATGAACCTATAATAGCAATTGTGAAAGACTTTGCCAGTAAATATGTGGAATTTGGTCACACTATCCTCTGTAAGGATATCCATAATATTGCTTCACAAAGTAGTGTTATGAGAGTTAGTGTCCTTGTGTTTTCTGTTAGGATAAGCGATCATTGCTACAATGGTTCTTGTGATAGCTATATCATTAAGTTTATGCATGATACTGAAAGTTATTATGAGAGAGGGAAGACTGTTCTTATGCATCTCAATAATATCAAGTTTCCTCGTTTTATGCTTAAAATCTTTATGTTGCACTTGCTCTGCCTTCCTATGCTTGTAGCCTCTGGTTTCAACAGCTTGTTTGTTTACAAAATTCCTTTGCATAGGAAGTGGGTTAGACTTAAACATGTGTATTTTTTTCTTCTTAATGCTCTCTTTCACTTCAATTCATATTCTTATGTGAGCATCATTGAAATTATCATGCCCATCTTAATGGCTATAAAGAAAGAGCTTCTTGGGAGACAACCCAATTTATTCTTGCTTTCAGTTTGTTTTTGTTTCTTTGAGTCTTGGAAGTTATTACTTCGGTAATAACCTCTCCTTATCCTTTTTTTTGGTTTTTGTGTCAAGAACAACCTCTAATGAGAGAGAAGTAATATTTGGGGAAGTTGCGCTTCTGACCCAGGTTGTTATTTAACTGTCGTTAGTTTTGCACTTTTTGATTTGAGCAACAGAAGAGTTTCGAAAAATTTGATCTTTACCTGCTGGTCTGCTTTGACAGATATTGCTACTCTTGCATTTGCTTCTTTAATCGATTTCCTTTTTGAATTATTTTTTGCGTTTTCAGAAGGAGTTGCTACAGTAGCTTATGTTTTGATGGATTTCAGTTGAAATTAGACTTAAAAAGTTTTATTACCTCGCTTACACTAATGTTGCTAATGATAATTGTGTGAAAGAGATTTTCAGGTTATTGGAAAAAATGGTGTAATGAGAAAGAGAAAGATTTCATGACTCGAGCAATATGAGTATGAAGATGAAGATATTCATGTTATTCAAGTGGTGGCTTCGGAAGAATCTATTAAATGCCAAATTCAGAGACCTGCAGAGTCTGTTTTCAAATAGGTAACAGTTCTGGTAAGAAAAGTTCCACGAAAATTCTGTCCAGTTTTATTTTTGGAATTTTTATCCAACAAGGAAAGCTACGAAGCGAAAGAGGGACGGAAACAGAGCCTGGGTGGCTCGCACCACCCCGTGGCGCAGGCCCACCCTAGGCCGCGCCGCCAGGTGGTGTGGCCGCCCCGGACTTCGTCTCCGACCCGTTTTCTCCCAGTACCTTCCTTTTGTTGTAAAACTTCGTAATATATAATCCCCCGGATCCCCCGAGGTTCGTATATCGTGTTCTCGTCGTGTTTTCGTTTTGATCTATTTCTGCCAGGAACTATTCTTTAAAGTTTAGAAGCACAATGGTGTCCGCCAAGGATAAGGGTGAAGATGAAGAGGAGGCAAAGCAAAGTCACCATTCGCACACCAGCACTACCATTGCAAACATTGGAGTGGTGGCAAACCCTGCCAGGATTAGAAGAACTGCACAGATGTCAACTGGAGGGAAGCCTCCGCGTCACTGTTTGGTCCCATGGACACCATATCCAAGCACCAAGAGTCCCTTCCATACCCTTATCCATGAGAATCATTACCGGAATATGCCCAAGGAGAAACTACCCTCCAATTGGGATATGCCTCGTTCTAACCATGCAGGAAAAGAAGACCTCAAGGAGGAAGAGTGGGGAAAGAATCGCAAGAGTTGGGATTCACAACCTGACATGATCATGCACCGCATCAAGCACAACTCGGAGTTGATTCGTACTCTCAACTTCGAGGTTGAGGACTTGGGGAAATTGATCAAAAATCTCATCGAGAGAATACCACAACCACCAAAGGAGTAATTCGTCATCAGGTTTTGGCATCCCCTTGGTTTATTCCAAGCTTGGGGGAGTGTCGCGGTATCACATCACTATCTTTTATCTTTTTACCTTTTTATTAGAGTCATATCATGAATAGAGAAGTTATCATGTAGGATGGTTTGCATTATGGAAGTGTCCCCCTCTCATTATATATCTATGTATCCCTTGGTGTGAGTTGTCGTTATGGAATATTAATAAGAACTTCTATCATTTACTCTTTTGCATATCTTTTATTAGTTTTCAATTCACGGTTATATGATTGATCTTGTTGTTAGTATTGGTACCACTTTGGGATCATTGAGTTAATTTAGTTGGTTTTGGCATACCTAGCTTGGTCAGTACCAATACTATTTTTGAGAGTTGAATGAAAAAATTAAAAAGTACTCTAAAGAAATATAATATCATCATCTTTCTTTCTTGATTTGCTCATAAGTTTAGTATTCTCAAGTTAAGATATTTTGTGCTTCCAAGGAAGATTGCATGTTTGTTTTTATCACCTGTATGTTTGTTTGTTTCCTTCAACTCTTATGCTTGCTACCTAGCCTTGCTAGCCAAAAATCTGTACTAAGAGGGAATGTTTCTCGTGCATCCAATCCTTAAACCAAAACCTATGCCATTTGTGTCCACCATACCTACCTATTAGCACTATTGCTATTCCAAGTAAATTTATGTTTTTATCTACCTTCCAAATTAAACTTGTTATGAGAAGATTAGTGATTAAAGCTCTCATGAACTTGATGGCACACTTTACTTTGTTTCATTTAATAAACTTGAACCATTGTGACCATCTATGTTGCGTATATGCTTACGCTTTGTAAGTTGTGAATTAGCAGAACCATGCTATCATGGGGAACGCTTTCAACATTGCACCGGTACTTTGTACCTAGTTGATATCATGTTATTTTGTCTATGGATGTCGTCGGTGTGAAATGAAAGGGGAGCTTGTAAGTCCATGGAGTTATGTATGTGTGTTAGACAAACGCCTGGGCCGCTGGTCTAATCCATGTTGTCATGGTGGAAACCTGCAGCGTAACCATAATGAGCATCTATGAAGCATTCTTCTTATAAAAAAAGAGAGAAGAGATAGAGATTGAGAAAAATAAAAAAGAAAAAAAAGATGAGAAAAGAGGAAATAGAGAAAAAAGCACCATATCCCATGGTAAATAAGAAGATTGCTGAGATGCTTGTTGTCTGCTTGCTTTGTCATTTTGATATGGGGATTCTTCCGTATCATTGGGCAAGGGGTACCCCGTTGGCGGTTCTCCATGATACACATGTACTTACTATGCCAAGAACTTACCGATGACTAAACTTGAGTAGCATGATGAGCGGCCCTCGTATCCAAGGGACATGAGATTTTCAACTTACGGCTTGTCAAGCATATCCTCATATTTGATCACTTTAACCTTAATCACCTAAAGATGCCTATGATATGGGCAATGAGAGCTGAAAGCTATTAAGTACCATAACTTTTGGAAGCTCTTTATGAAACTTGAAATCCCTGCTTCCCTCTTTGAAGGGCCTTTCTTTTACTCTTTAGTTGAGTCAGTAAACCTATTCCCTTCTATCTCAGCAAGTATTCTGAGTTGTTGTGTTTCATTCATTCATATGATGATTTATTCAATCATGTTTCTTATGTTCCTTGTTTTGCACATTGCTCTTATCTTAGTGACATGGGTATACCCTACCGGTACTCGAGCTTGGTATATACGGCCTGAATACATAAAGTCCCACGGTGTTGCCAAGGCCCAAATGAAGAATTCGAGTAACCTATGGACTCTCGATTTCTTGAAGAACAAGAAGAAGCTAAATATAGAAAGTTGAAGAGGAGGAAAAGCAAAGTCAACATCCGCACACCGGCACTACCATTGCAAGCATTGGAGTGGTGGCAAACCCTGCCAGGATTAGAAGGACTGCACGGATGTCAACTGGAGGGAAGCCTCCGTGTCACTGTTTGGCCCCACGGACACCTTCTCCAAGCACCAAGAGTCCCTTCCATACCATTATCCATGAGCATCATTACCGGAATATGCCCAAGGAGAAACTACCCTCCCATTGGGATATGCCTCGTTCTAACCATGCAGGAAAAGAAGACTTCAAGGAGGAAGAGTGGGGAAAGAATCGCAAGAGTTGGGATTCACAACCTGACATGATCATGCACCGCATCGAGCACAACTCGGAGTTGATTCGTACTCTCAACTTAGAGGTTGAGGACTTGGGGAAATTGATCAAAAAGCTCATCGAGAGAATACCACAACCACCAAAGGAGTAATTCGTCATCAGGTTTTGGCATCCCCTTGGTTTATTCCAAGCTTGGGGGAGTGTCACGGTATCACATCACTATCTTCTATGTTTTTTACCTTTTTAGTAGAGTCATATCATGAATAGAGAAGTTATCATGTAGGATGGTTTACATTATGGAAGTGTCCCCCTCTCGTTAGATATCTATGTATCCCTTGGTGTGAGTTGTCGTTATGGAATATTAATGAGAAGTTCTATCATTTACTCTTTTGCATATCTTTTATTAGTTTTCAATTCACGGTTATATGATTGATCTTGGTGTTAGTATTGGTACCACTTTGGGATCATTGAGTTAATTTAGTTGGTTTTGGCAAACCTGGCTCGGTCAGTAGCAATACTATTTTTGAGAGTTGAATGAGAAAAATAAAAAGTACTCTAAAGAAATATAAGCTCATCATCTTTCTTTCTTGATTTGCTCATAAGTTTAGTATTCTCTAGTTAAGATCTTTTGTGCTTCCAAGGAAGATTGCATGTTTGTTTTTATCACCTGTATGTTTGTTTGTTTCCTTCAACTCTTATGCTTGCTACCTAGCCTTGCTAGCCAAAAACCTGTACTAAGAGGGAATGTTTCTCGTGCATCCAATCCTTAAACCAAAACCTATGCCATTTGTGTCCACCATACCTACCTATTAGCACGATTGCTATTCCAAGTAAATTCATGTTTTTATCTACCTTCCAAATTAAACTTGTTATGAGAAGATTAGTGATTAAAGCTCTCATGAACTTGATGGCACACTTTACTTTGTTTCATTTAATAAACTTGAACCATTGTGCACATTTATGTTGCGTATATGCTTACGCTTTGTAAGTTGTGAATTAGCAGAACCATGCTGTCATGGGGAACGCTTTCAACATTGGACCGGTACTTTGTACCTAGTTGATATCATGTTCTTTTGTCTATGGATGTCGTCGGTGTGAAATGAAAGGGGAGCTTGTAAGTCCATGGAGTTATGTATGTGTGTTAGAGAAATGCCTGGGCGGTCGGTCTAATACATGTTGTCATGGTGGAAACCTATAGCGTAACCATAATGAGCATCTATGAAGCATTCTTCTTATAAAAAAAGAGAGAAGAGATAGAGATTGAGAAAAAGAAAAAAGAAAAAAAAAGATGAGAAAAGAGGAAATAGAGAAAAAAGCACTATATCCCATGGTAAATAAGAAGATTGCTGAGATGCTTATTGTCTGCTTGCCTTGTCATTTTGATATGGGGATTCTTCCGTATCATCGGGCAAGGGGTACCCCGTTGGCGGTTCTCCATGATACATATGTACTTACTATGACAAGAACTTACCGGTGACTAAACTTGAGTAGCATGATGAGCGGCCCTCGTATTCAAGGGACACGAGATTTTCAACTTACGACTTGTCAAGCATATCCTCATATTTGATCACTTTAACCTTAATCACCTAAAGATGCCTATGATATGGTCAATGAGAGCTGAAAGCTATTAAGTACCATAATTTTTGGAAGCTCTTTATGAAACATGAAATCCCTACTTCCCTTTGTGAAGGGCCTTTCTTTTACTCTTTAGTTGAGTTAGTAAACCTATTCCCTTCTATCTCAGCAAGTATTCTGAGTTGTTGTGTTTCATTCATTCATATGATGATTTATTCAATCATGTTTCTTATGTTCCTTGTTTTACACATTGCTCTTATCTTAGTGACATGGGTATACCCTACAGGTACTCGAGCTTGGTATATACGACCTGAATACATAAAGGCCCACGGTGTCACCAAGGCCAAAATGAAGAATTCGAGTAACCTATGGACTCTCGATTGCTTGAAGAACAAGAAGAAGCTAAAGATAGAAAGTTAAAGAGGAGGAAAATCAAAGTCAACATCCGCAGACCGGCACTACCATTGCAAGCATTGGAGTGGTGGCAAACCCTGCCAGGATTAGAAGGACTACACGGATGTCAACTGGAGGGAAGCCTCCTCGTCACAGTTTGGCCCCACGGACACCTTCTCCAAGCACCAAGAGTCCCTTCCATACCCTTATCCATGAGAATAATTACCGGAATATGCCCAAGGAGAAACTACCCTCCAATTGGGATATGCCTCATTCTAACCATGCAGGAAAAGAAGACTTCAAGGAGGAAGAGTGGGGAAAGAATCGCAAGAGTTGGGATTCACAACCTGACATGATCATGCACCGCATCGAGCACAACTCGGAGTTGATTCGTACTCTCAACTTAGAGGTTGAGGACTTGGGGAAATTGATGAAAAAGCTCATCGAGAGAATACCACAACCACCAAAGGAGTAATTCGTCATCAGGTTTTGGCATCCCCTTGGTTTATTCCAAGCTTGGGGGAATGTCGCGGTATCACATCACTATCTTCTATCTTTTTTACCCTTTTAGTAGAATCATATCATGAATAGAGAAGTTATCATGTAGGATGGTTTGCATTATGGAAGTGTCCCCCTCTCGTTAGATATCTATGTATCCCTTGGTGTGAGTTGCTGTTATGGAATATTAATGAAAAGTTCTATCATTTACTCTTTTGCATATCTTTTATTAGTTTTCAATTTAACAGTTATATGATTGATCTTGTTGTTAGT
Source organism: Avena eriantha (assembly GCA_910589775.1). Taxonomy (NCBI): domain Eukaryota; kingdom Viridiplantae; phylum Streptophyta; class Magnoliopsida; order Poales; family Poaceae; genus Avena; species Avena eriantha. The sequence continues at coordinate 106,649,181 of OU342740.1, read as the reverse complement.
ATTGGTACCACTTTGGGATTATTGAGTTAATTTAGTTGGTTTGTGCAAACCTGGCTCGGTCAGTAGCAATACTATTTTTGAGAGTTGAATGAAAAAAAATAAAAAGTACTCTAAAGAAATATAATCTCATCATCTTTCTTTCTTGATTTGCTCATAAGTTTAGTATTCTCTAGTTAAGATCTTTTGTGCTTCCAAGGAAGATTGCATGTTTGTTTTTATCACCTGTATGTTTGTTTGTTTCCTTCAACTCTTATGCTTGCTACCCAGCCTTGCTAACCAAAAACCTGTACTAAGAGGGAATGTTTCTCGTGCATCCAATCCTTAAACAAAAACCTATGCCATTTGTGTCCACCATACATACCTATTAGCACTATTGCTATTCCAAGTAAATTCATGTTTTTATCTACCTTCCAAATTAAACTTGTTATGAGAAGATTAGTGATTAAGGCTCTCACGAACTTGATGGCACACTTTACTTTCTTTCATTTAATAAACTTGAACCATTGTGCCCATCTATGTTGCGTATATGCTTGCGCTTTGTAAGTTGTGAATTAGCAGAACCATGCTGTCATGGGGAACACTTTCAACATTGCACCGGTACTTTGTACCTAGTTGATATCATGTTCTTTTGTCTATGGATGTCGTCGGTGTGAAATGAAAGGGGAGCTTGTAAGTCCATGGAGTTATGTAGGTGCGTTAGAGAAACGCCTGGGCCGCCGGTCTAATCCGTGTTGTCATGGTGGAAACCTGTAGCATAACCATAATGAGCATCTATGAAGCATTCTTCTTATAAAAAAAGAGAGAAGAGATAGAGATTGAGAAAAATAAAAAAGAAAAAAAGATGAGAAAAGAGGAAATAGAGAAAAAGCACCATATACCATGGTAAATAAGAAGATTGCTGAGATGCTTGTTGTATGCTTGCCTTGTTATTTTGATATGGGGGTTCTTCCGTATCATCGGGCAAGGGGTACCCCGTTGGCGGTTCTCCATGATACACATGTAATTACTATGACAAGAACTTACCGGTGAACTTGAGTAGCATGATGAGCGGCCCTCGTATTCAAGGAACATGAGATTTTCAACTTACGACTTATCAAGAATATCCTCATATTTGATCACTTTAACCTTAATCACCTAAAGATGCCTATGATATGGGCAATGAGAGCTCAAAGCTAATAAGTACCATAATTTTTGGAAGCTCTTTATGAAACTTGAAATCCCTGCTTCCCTCTGCGAAGGGCCTTTCTTTTACTCTTTAGTTGAGTCAGTAAACCTATTCCCTTCTATCTCAACAAGTATTTTGAGTTGTTGTGTTTCATTCATTCATATGATGATTTATTCAATCATGTTTCTTATGTTCCTTGTTTTGCACATTGCTCTTATATTGGTGACATGGGTATACCCTACAGGTACTCGAGCTTGGTATATACGGCCTGAATACATAAAGGCCCACGGTATTGCCAAGGCCCAAATGAAGAATTCAAGTAACCTATGGACTCTCGATTGCTTGAAGAACAAGAAGAAGCTAATGATAGAAAGTTCAAAGGGGAAAACTCTAACCTGTAACCGACTCGACCTGCTACCTGAGACCTAGCCTATCTATATAAAGGCTAGGAGGGGGTGGCGAGGAGGACACACGCAACCCTAGTTTCCACAACCCTCGCCAGATTGCATCTGCGAACCATTGTAATCCTCGATTCCTTCGATAATTCCACGAGCAGACAAGCAGGAGTAGGGACCTCTCCAAGGCTTGAACCTGGGTAAATCTTCAAGTTCCCTGTGTGCTTGTTTTCTAGCCGATAGATGCCTCCAACGCTCCCTCCTTCTCCAATACCCAAGTCCATAACAATGGGCATTGATGAGTTAAACCCTCGTCAATTGGCACTGTTTGTGGGAAGTGGGAGTGCTAATGTTGCGGCTTCTTCGGCCCCATCAACTTCTCTCTACAACTTCGCAATAGTGGAGATCTTCCAGCTCTTCGGCGCATTCGATTTCACCGTCCAAACACCGGCCACTCGCCCGGCTTTCGAGTCTATGGGCGACGGAATCAGCCTGGCGATCGGGAGCTTCCGCTTCCAAGTTGGTCAGATGGGCACACTTCGCATGCCTGACCAGCCGAAGGTACCATCGATTGCTCCAGCATCATGGTTCCTTCCCCTGATCGGCACCCGGAGTGAGCTCAACGCCCCGACAACAGTCGAGAATACGGTCAGCGACAGTAGTCGCGAATCCGATCTCAACGATCTGGCAACTGAAGATGGAGCCTACGGCTCCAGATCTAAAAGTTGCGGAAGCAGCAACTTCCCCAACCACTTCATGTGTGTCGTCATCAACGCAGGCGACACCTCCGCCAATCGCGACAACACGGGCAACGGCGGCCATGGAGCTGACCCGCCAAACGGTGGCATACCCAACGACGGACCATCGCCAAACGGTGCCCCCGTCAACAACGGGGGCACAGTCGAGCCTCCAGCCATAATAAACGAGCAGACTGGCGAACGCGTCGTGATCAGGCTCAATGAACTCGAGTGGGCTCGCTGCCGCGAGGCCCTACGGGGTAACACTCTACCCTTTGGCTCCCCGCAAGAGCTGCTAATGGGCTATCATTGGCTCCTGAAGGAAGAATTCAAGCGTCAAGTGCAAACAATCGCGCAACTCGAGGCGCGCAAAAACGCGGAATATGAGTCAAGTCTTCGACGTGCTGGGCTATCCTCCCATGGAGGATCCTCCTCAAAGGGTAACGAGCACATCACAAACAAGAGGCGATCCCGGATGGCCCATCTCACCGAGCAAGAATGCATAGAAGCTGCAAAGGTCCTCGACTTCAGCTCTATGACAGTCGACACACGGGGCAGTGACGACATCCACCATGTACCTCCTGAAAAACCAGCCGCCAGCTGGAGATCCCCAAGCCGCCATGCATGGATCTATGATCGCAGGCTTGGGACTAGTCGAGGCCGCCCTCAATAAAGAGCCAGCACCAGAGCCGAAGAAAGGCAAGGCTCTGGCAAAACGCTACTCGTCGCCCTCATCCAGCGACGACAGTCACGACCTGTCTCGACGTCGCCGCTCACGGCGACATGACCATGACTATGATGCACGCGATGACCTCACGCATCGCAAGATTGAAAAATCTAGGGCGCGACGTGCCCGGTCGACTGACTCAGAAGACGAAGATGTGGAGCTCTGTGGCGCTAGGTGCTTCAGCAGAGCCATCAGGCAAAAGCGAATGCCCAAGGGGTTTAAGCTCCCATCGGAGAACCCGAAGTTTGACGGCCTGCAGGACCCGAAAATCTGGTTGGAAGACCACATCTCCTCCGTCAGGCTCCATGGCAGGAGTCGAAGCACGGCCATGCAATGCCTATAGCTACAGCTGCAAGGTGCCGCCCGAGCATGGCTCAACAACCTCCAATGCGGGTCCATTCGCAGTTGGGAAGAACTTGTATACAGCTTCGTGCGCATCTTCAAGGGCACAAACAAACGGCCCGCATCAATCGAAGAGCTGAGATGCTGCCAGCAAAGATCGGGTGAGTCGCTACGCTCTTACATCTAGAGGTGGTCCATCATCAAGAACTCTGCGGAGAACATCTCGGAGGATCGTGCGATTGACGCATTCAACGGCAGCGTACGTCGCATAGAGCTTAGGGAGGAGCTGGGCCGCTCGAAGCCCAAAACCATCGACCACCTGATGGAAATCGAGAACCACTAGGCAGATGGAGAAGATTCGGTAAAAAATCGCGTTCACTCTGACGACGAGGCAGAACTCAAGCGAAGACGCGATCGCCGAAGCAAACGTCGCATGCGCATCTACGATGACCGTGACGACGTCAACATGGTCGCAGCCGGCTACACCGACAGACGCGACGACAACCGCAACAGCAGCTACCGCAGCGGCGGATACCGCGACTCTAGAAAAACCATGCAAGTATGGCAGCGCCGCAATCCCGATGAAGCACCCGCAACGTCCATCGAGGACAAGTTCTTCGGGCCATGCACTGTGCACTTCTACATCGACAAACACGATGGAAAAAAGAAGACCAGCCACCTCCTTAAGGATTGCCGCGAGTTCCTCAAGTTGCATGAGGGACTGGCTCGGATGAATCGCAACACAGTTGAAAGGGGCTCTGGAGCCGCCCCAGGCGCGGTGGCACATGGAGCTCCGTCACCACCGCCTGGGCCACCCACCAAATGCATATGCACCGGACCAACACCACGGAGGCGAACCATACCCACGGGCCATGGGTACCATGATGATCCAAAAGGGGCGCCCCTCAAATCGGGTGCAGAAGGCCATCACTCGCCAAGTCAACTTGGCCACAAATTGCCACCATCTACCACTGAGTACCTCAGTGGGAGTGAGTCCTGCATCACCTTCGACAAGCATGACCACCCGCACCAAGTACCTCGCCTAGGCCATTGTCCCCTCGTCCTCGAGGCACAAATTGGAGGCTTCGACATGAGTCGCGTCTTTATGGACGGCGGAAGTGGGATCAACCTTATGTTCGAGAGTACATTGCGAGCAATGAGGATCCCTCTGACCTGCCTAGAGGCCTCATATACAACATTCCATGGCATCGTCCCAGGCAAGGGCATATATCCCCTGGGTAAAATCAACCTCGACGTCATCTTTGGCACGCCGAAAAACTTTCGGCGAGAGCGCATCGACTTCGAGGTCGTCGACTGGCCCTTGCAGTACCACTGCATCCTTGGACGTGTCGCGTTCGCTAGGTTCATGGCAGTGCCACACTACGCCTATCTGCAGATGAAGATGCTAGGCCCTAACGGTCTCATCATAGTCAACAGGAGCTTCGAGAGATCTGACAGTTGCGACAGGGAATTAAACAAAATCTCCCAGTCCTTCGACATGCACGAAGAACTCGCGAGACTAAAGGAGTCGACAGACAACAGTCTGCCTCCCCTAAGCCAGCCAAGATCACCCGACTTGTCCTTCAACTCATCAGTGCACACGAAGAAAGTCCAGGTCCACCCATCGGATCCCGCCAAAACGGCCCTCATCGCCAACAACTTGAGTCCCGCATAGGAACTCACGCTCGTCGAATTCCTCCGTGAGCACTAGGAAATTTTTGCCTGGTGTGCAGCAGACATGCCAGGAGTTCCCGGGGAATTCACCGAGCATGCACTCAATGTCAATCCAGATGCAAGGCTGGTCAAACAAACAATTCAGCGATTGTCTGAACCAAGGGCAAAGGCAGTTCGAATGGAGATCAATAGACTCCTCGACGCAAAATTTATACGCGAGATCAAGGAAAGCACTTGGCTCGCCAACACGGTGCTAGTAAAAAAAAGGACACGGATATCCTGTGGATGTGCGTGGACTTCACCTCTGTATCACCCTCAAATCGGCCCTATGCAAGTTTTGGCCCTTTCCGCCAAACCCGCATAGAAACGATTCAAGGACACCCACCAGGCACTTTCGTGCGGGTGGAAACAAAGTAATACCATTACACAACAGTCCTCGATGGGACCCACAAAACAGATATATATACCGCATGACTCCAAGAGTCAAGAATACAGATATACACTACAAAGATCCAAATCACCTTGAAAACGATACAGCGCCCGAGTACGAACAAGATGCAAATGGGGCTAAGAGCCCTGAAGAATAACCAATGGCGTCCATAACCCTACCCAGGCCCAGCCGGAAGGGTAACCCTGCTAACGACGGTACTGAGGGGTGCCGAAAAAGGGCAAAGGAAAAAGAGGAGCGTCGGTACTGAGGCCGGTACATGGTGAGTCTAGAATTCGGCGGTCCTCGCCTACATAGGTATGGTGATTTGAAGCGGCAGCGCAGTGGCACTATACAACCTATAGAGACTCGGTTAACTGGCGGCTATTAGAGAGGGGTAAGAAAGACCTATTCGGATCCTACCTGATAGTAACACCAAACATACCCATCCTGGTATTCCCCCTCGAGACCAAACGAGGAAGTCAAACCGAGGAACTCACACAGTTGGCAGTTTTATTCATTCGATTATAGTTGAAGCACTTACTAGTCATATATAGATAGCATGAGTCATCCTGATAGCATAAGTAGTGGGCAGTTTTAATTAACCAATCAGTTGGGGTTGCAGTACTTACTAGTCAGATACAATTAGCATGTGACATCCCAAACCCAGTAGTTGTTGGCACTTTTATCACATTCCATTGGAGTTGCAATACTTACTAGGTAGGTATAGTATGACACAGATCACCACCGATCCACCAGTTGTTGGCATTTTTATTATCCATTCCATTGTAGTGAAGCTGAATTACTAGTCACATATTAAGTCAAATTTATAGCACTACTTTATTTATGCTTGTCTATGATCGAGATACCGTGCTCCAAGTCATCCATAACCACGAACACGGCTTTCAGAAAGATTTACCCTGCAGGGGTGCACAAATAGCAACACACACACGATCAACCTCGGAAAAACCAACTCAAAACCCAACGAGGCTTTCACGACAAAGCAATCACAGGATTCCTAAATTATTTTAGGGGGCCACCCCATTAAGCTACCCGCAACGAAGTTGACCGGCTCCGAGACGGACCCAAGGTTTGTGTGGACGGCTGTAAACGGCTGGGAACCCGAAAGTGTGACTGGGCTTGTCGATACAGCGAAAACGTGTCACGATCCTAAACAGTACATGCGCTCCACGCACAACCGTAAATAAAGCAGTAAAGCATGGCATAGGTACAGGATAGTAATAAAGCCCCAAACTAGTTTGTGGCCCCAAGAAATAAGAAATGAATCAAGCTCTGGCTAAGGGGGATTCATAGAGTCTCCCGTATGTGGATAGTGCGAATAGTCAAGGAACAGGTATCAAGTACTCGGAGCCTACGGGACACAAGTGGGCATAAAAACCAAATAGCATATATTTCCCACCGGTGCCTCTTTCATTAGTTGTCCCAGCAATTTAATAGTTGAATTTGAAGTCATGACCAACTCCATCGTAAACATCTGCCAGCATTCCAACAACTGTGGTACTTGATAACACGAGATCGCACCTGAGCAAGCAACTACAACTCGCAAGGTCAGCTATCTACCAAACACATGTAATAGGAGGTGTCCAAGGCAATATAGAGGCTGCACGGGATATAACTAGTGTACGGAAACTAAAGCATCACGACACGGATAGCAATAGATCGATAGGAGGAAATAAAGGCTATAAATGCAAAATAGGTAGAAGGGGGAGAGATGCTCGCCTGGAAAACACTGCAGAAGGTTCATATCCGGAGAACTTGTCGATGCTCGCATCCACTCATTGTTCTAATCCGCGAAGAAGCAAACACTAGCAGAAACACCGGATACAATATTTAATATTCTGGCAGAAGATCCGTCATGATTATGATATGATGCAGATGCGGTGCAATTAGGCAATATTAAGCGGAACCGGGGTCCCGACAATTAATTAATAGGTTCGAGTTATTTATCTACCCCGCAAATTAAATGTTGGATTAACAAGGCGAAACAGGGCAATAGTTCACAAATTTAAATGGAGGCGGTGTAATACAAGTATATCCCGCATCTGATCTCCATATTTAATTATGAGATGAATCGACTAAATGCCCCCAAACCACAGACAAGTATGCATGTATGAACAATTTAAATGCAATAGATTGATATTATATATTATAAAATAGGGATAATATAGGGGTCACACATCAAGGTCCGAAAATCTTGGGGTTCCGATGGTTCGATGGGGTTCGGGCTCGGCGAGATCGGTCTTCAGAGACTCGACCATCGGATCCGTGTAGAAGCACTTGTCGTTCCGGGAAGAAGAGCTTGGTTGTCGTTGGGTTTGGACTTCGCCTCAGGGAAACGGGTCTTCGGGTCCGTGTGGCGATCTTATCGCTCCATGACGAAGACCTTCGGGTTATCAACTCTGGGAAGGAGATCGTTGGGTCCATGAAGGCGCACTTAGATGCTCAAGTCGATGTCCGATCTCATGGATGTATGATATTGAATTGCCGGAGGATGTCGTGGCAGCTCTTGGCATTGGCCGAACTTGAAAAAACCAGGGCACATGAGCACCAAAAAGTTGTTAAACGGAGTTGTTCGAGTGAGGTGTGTGCACAAGAGATCCATACAAGAGGTGAGCACGGCCCAGATGCTGGACACGCACGCACGACACGCGGAAAACCCGGAAGGAGGCAGCGATGGGGGCTCGCGGGGCGTGCTCGTGACTGCGGCGGCTCTGCCTGCGAGGCGACGAGGATGGTGGCCGGATGCCGATGCTGGACGCGGGACAGCACTGGCGGCTGGCAAGGTCGACGACGGAGGCCGGGCACCTGAGGGGAGCTCGGCGGTGGAGGCAGAGGCCGGTGGTGGCGCGCGGTCGAGGAAGTGGAGGGGCACCAAGGCGACACGGAGGCAGCACGTGCCGCGGGGAGGTGGAGCAGAGGGCCACCGCACCGTGCCACGGTGCAGATCGGCGAGGAGCACTGCGAGGGTCACGGGGAGGTGGTCCAGATAGCGGCACAGCGGGATATGGCCGGGCTTGGTGACGGAGCTTGCGGGGCGCGGAGGCCTCGCTGGTGGCGGAGAGAGGGCGGCGGCGTAGAGCGATGGCGGCGGGGTCGACCGGAGCTGGGAGTGAAAACGGCGGAGGGCCGCGGCCGTAGGGAAGAGGGGATGGCGACCTCGGGATCAGGGGAGGGCGTGCCTAGGGCGGCGATGGCGAGCGGAGGCGGACGAGGCGGGGTTGGGGAAGACGCGTGTGTCGCGGTGCGCGTGATGCCGAGGGGATTGATGGGGACAGGGGTAGGTGGCCACGATGGGGTAGGTAGGGTCAGGCGGGGCAGCGGGGTTGCGTGCGGGGTCGGTGCGGGAGTTTTGTCGTGAGGGGGAGGGGATCTCTCCCGGATGGATAGGACAGGCGGGAGGGGGTTGCGCGAGGTGCATGCTGCGTGCTGGCTTGCTGTGCGGTGCAGCGCTGGCGCGGGCGGGCCCGGCTGCATGCGGAGGGGAGCTGTGCGTGGGTTGGGTAGTGGCGGCTGCAGGGAAGGTAGGCAGGTGGGGAGGGGGAGTGGGGTAGGAATAGGGCTAAGAAGGTTAGAACTAGGGTTTGATTAAACTGGGTAGTAGGCTGCTGCTGGCCGGGCCTTTGGGCTTGGCCGATGGCGGCCTCCCCAGGTTTTTATAAAAATATGTTTTTATTATATGTTCGTTTTAAAAGCCTTTTGTAAATTATTTTTAGGCAAAACAAGATATCTGAAAAACCCTAGTTTTATAATTGAAATAAAGATGGGGTATTAAGAAAACAAAACTAGGCTTTCATAAAATAGTTTTTAAACAAACCATGCAAGGTGATGACGATGCTCAAATGCAATGCGGCATGATGACATGAGCATGCGGTCATGATGATGCAATACACGGAAAACACAGCGATTTTCTGGTAGTGGTTTTAGCGGGATGCCACAACCTCTTTTAATAAGCACTGTCCAAAGGATCACTTCCCGCTACCGCGAATCGACCAGATCATCGACTCCACTGTGGGATGCAAGCGCCTCTGTTTCCTCGATGCCTACTCAGGCTATAATCAGATTCGAATGAAGGAGGAAGACCAAGAAAAAACAGCATTTACAACGCCTTTTGGTGTGTTCTGCTACAACACAATGCCCTTCGGGCTAAAGAACGCAGGGGCCACCTACCAGCGGTGCATGCAGGCTTGCCTCAAGAACCAGCTAGGTCGCAACATTCAAGTCTATGTCGATGACATAGTAATCAAGACCAAAGAGGAAGCCTCACTAATCGACGATTTGTGTGAAACCTTTGCCAACCTCGATCCCTACGGGATCAAGCTCAATCCGGACAAGTGCGCCTTCGGCGTACCATCTAGGCAACTACTCGGGTATCTCATCTCTGTGAGAGGGATCGAAGCGAACCCGAAGAAAATAAAGGCCATACTATCCATGGAGAAGCCGAAAAACATAAGAGGCGTCCAGTAGCTGGCCGGGCAAATCGCGGCTCTCAGTCGATTCATCAGTCGGATGGGTGAAAAGGCACTGTCCATCTACCAACTCCTCCATAAAGCTGACAAATTAGAATGGACCAATGAGGCGCAGGAAGCATTCGAAGACCTCAAGCGCCTGCTATCCACCTCGTCGGTACTGGTGACCCCACGTGAAAGGGAACCATTGTTGCTATACATCTCCGCCACCAACCAGGTGGTCAGCACAGTGCTCGTAGTCGAACGAGCTGAAGAAAACAAGGTCCACGGGGTACAACGCCCAGTGTACTACCTCAGCGAGGTACTTACGCCAACAAAAGAATGGTACCCGCACTACTAGAAACTGGCGTACGGCGTCTTCATGACGGCTCGGCGACTGCGCCACTACTTCCAGGAACACCCAATCGTGGTAGTCAACGACGCCCCGCTTGGGCACATCCTCAACAACCCCGAGGCCACCGGACGAGTCGCACTTTGGGGAATCGAACTGTCTCCACGAGACATCAAATATGAAAAACGCGACGCAATCAAGTCACAAGTTCTCCCTGACTTCCTCGTGCACTGGATGGAGAACCAGCTCCCCGAAAAACCAGATATGTCCTACCTCTAGACAATGCACTTCGACGGATCCAAGCGGAAGGGTGGAGCTGGTGCAGGTGTCATACTGACATCGCCCCAGGGAGACAAGCTGAAATATATCCTGCGAATGCAGTTCACCGCCTCCAACAACGAAGCTGAATACGAGGCCCTGCTCCACGGGATGAGGATGGCAAAAGCCTGCGGCGCCAAAACGCTCATAATATATGGCGACTCCAAGCTGGTGGTTAACCAGACAATGCACGAGTGTGATGCACTGAACGACAACATGATCGCCTACCGCGACCTCTACGACACACGCGAAGGAGACTTCGACGGCTGCAAGCTATGGCACATAGGTCGCGAAAGCAATGAAGAGGCGGACGCACTCACTAACATAGGCTCTACCTGCGCCCCCATACCACCTGGGGTATTTATCGAGCGCATCTGCGAACACTCCATCAAGCCAAAGGCCGCAGAGAAGAAAACAAGCGCAGCAACGGACTCGGGGGCTATGCCACCCAATGAGCCAATGGCACTCGACGACTTGGAGCTGGACACAGGACTCGAAGGACCAATGAGCGGCATGATGATCGAGCCATCCTGGACTCAACCATACATCACGTACCTTCTCAGCAAGAGGTTACCGGACGATCCGACTGATGCACGGCACATCGCGCGGTGATCCAAGGCATTCACTATTATCAACGACAAACTATACAAGCGCAGAATCACATGAGTGCTCCAACGATGCGTCTCCATGGCCGATCGAAGAGTTGTTCTCCTCGACATCCACGAGGGGACCTGCGGGCACCACGCCGACAGTCGTGCCCTCTTCGCCAAAGCTCTACGAGCTGGATTCTACTGGCCTACGGCCATGCGCGACGCCAAGGATATCGTCCAGAAATGCAACGCGTGCCAGCGATTCGCGGACAAGCCGCACGCAGCTGGCGCAGAGCTCCGGCCAAGTCCATTGGCCTGGCTCTTCGCGCAATGGGGACTTGACATGGTCGGCAAGCTCCCAAAGTCCTCACGAGGAGGCTACGTCTACCTCCTAGTCGCAGTCGACAAATTCACCAAGTGGATAGAGGCCATGCTAGTGACCAATCAATCAGGGCACATCGCAGTCAAGTTCTTCGAGTCCATCGTCTACCTCTTCGGAGTGCCACACAACATCATCACAGACAATGGGACGAACTTCACATCCAAGGAGTTCCAAGAATTCTGCGAGAATCTGGGAATCAACGTCAGCTATGCCTCGGTAGCACATCCATAGACCAACGGTCAGGTCGAAAAAGCTAATGGGCCCGTCTGTAGCGGCATCAAGAAGCGACTCCTCCAGCCACTGGAACAAGTCGCGGGTTGCTGGCCAGACGAACTACAATCAGTACTCTGGAGCCTACGCACAACACCAAACAGTGCTACATGGTACACCCCGTTCTTCATGGTGCACGGGGCTGAAGCGGTGCTACCCGCCGAAGTACGATACAAAGCACTGCGTGTGGTCGCTTACAGCGAGCAGGAATCAACTCTCGCACTCGAAGACTCCGTAGACCTCCTTGAAGAGGCAAGGGAAATCGCTACGGAGAGATCAACGATCTACTAGTAGAACCTGCGCAACTACCACAGCAGGAGGCTACGCCCCAGATCCTTCATCGAAGGCGACCTGGTACTGCGACTGAAGCAGCAAGGGCATCTCAAGCTTGAGTCCCCCTGGGAAGGACCATACGTGATTACAGAAGTAATCCCAGGTGGCGCCTATCGCCTTCAAGATTTAGAGACAGGAGTCGCATACTCCAACCCCTAGAACGTCGTGCAGCTGCGACGCTTCTACCCTTAGTCGCTGTTTACTTTTACGTTACAAATAAGGCTACTCAGCCAAGGCTACTTAGCCACACATTGTACTTCGTACTACCCCAGAAATAAACAAAGCTAAGTGCCCCGAAACTCTGTGTTTTCTTTCATTTCTCGCAAATTATCCACGCGGGGGCTGCGCCACCCTGTACACATCTGTTCTACGAACTCAAATGCGATATCCTGAGTAGCTGGCACACCAATCGAAACCCTTGACAAAACATCAACCCAGTTGCAACGCACCTGACAGGTTGACAAGGGATTGAGATAAACACAAAGCCAGGCTAATGAAAAGGAATCGCATAATGCAACGCACTCACAAAACATACACGCTAACAAGCTCTTTTATACATCATCGTCAATCAATTATACACAGCATATATACAAACTTTACAACATTGGTACAACTATGTGCAGGATACAAACTAAACTACTATTGCAGCAAGAGAACATTGGTCTGCTCCTCGAAGAAATCGATGATCGCCTCTACTGGGCGGTCCACTGCCTGATAGTGCGGCACCATGTTCCAAGAAGAACCCGCTGGAGGCGCAGGTGGCCCAGCCGCAATTGCTGCAACGTCCACATTAGGCCTATGCAATCGCACCAGTGATAGAGCAGCTTTGGCACCAGCCACTAATTGTTGCCGCACACACTCACGGACAGCACTCAAATCCTGGAATCTAGCGAGAAGGGCCAGCAGGCTCTATGGAATGACATCTAGCGGGAACATTGTCTGGTAAATATTCTTCAAGCATGACTGCGACTTCTTCAAGAAATGAGGCACTCACGACGCACGATCCTGCAAGGTCGCCAACAAAATCGTGCGATCATGATCTACCCAGAAGTACCCACTCGCCTGAAGCTGCTCTTGGGTCAAGACATTCATACGAATGGCAATTCGATCCTTCTCATCCTGCGGATGGCGCGCGTTGACTACTATACAAGGCAAAGGCAAAATATGAGGAAGCCGAACTACTGCGAGTGACTACAAGGAAACGACAGGAGGGAAGAAGACTGACATTTGAACTGGTCGCCCAACTGCGTCACCTCCCCTAGCAGATACTGCTCTCGGGCGACGGCTTTTTCTGCTTTCGACTTCCATACGTCCGCATTCCCGCGGAGTAAGGGCAATTCACGCTCCAATTTCTTCACGCGGTCACGGAGTGGCGAGAGTAGAGAAAGCTCATCCACCCTTGAACGCGGTGGTGCCAAAGTGTCATCAAGGGGCGGCAAATCCTGAGGCTCCCTCAAAGGATCACTCGACGTGCCCTACCACAAGTAAAGCAAGAGAAAATAAGAGGACTAAGACGAGGCATAAACAAAAGATTCGAGTGCATTCAAGCTTAACAAAGGTATCAACAGATACACTCGCCAACATGCATGTTCTTGACGAAAGACATAATCTATTTAACTATTACAAGTTGCAACTACTGGGGAGCGACTGGCTTCTTCAATTTCGGCTTCGGTTTCGGGGGCCTCATCGCGTCTGTGGCAGTATCAGATGCCACAGACTTCCCGCCAGCCCCTGATGTCACAGCCCTCATAGCTTTCTCGATGCGCTGAAACGCCTCAGAGTACTTCGCAACTGTATTGATCAGTTGCGGGCCGTACTTGCCACAAGCAGTTGCGAAGGGAGCAAAGACTACCTGCTGGTCATCAGCGCCGATAGGCATCGCCTTGGAGACCGCCGCGGGATCAACTTCGACTCCATGGGGTTGAACCATGGCGAGTGACATCGAAGCGCCTGCGGCACGGAGCGAGTTCTTGAAGCTTGCAGGGACACCCCCGACAAGAGAGTCCACCAGCTCGTCCATGTTCTCGATCAGCTTAGCCTTGGGCGCCAGCTCTTCCCGGAGGTGACTGAGCATGCCCTTGGCCTTGGAAAGCATCTCTTGAACGGCGGCGCTGCGGTCCTCGACTGCTGAAAGAGCACCACCAAGGCATCGTCACGGCAGAGGGCCTGAGGATCGAAGCTCAAATCGCTAGCATCTGTACAGAACCCACACATGGGCACAAAAGTCAGCACTAGCGACATATTCGAACAGAGAACAACAATGATATCCAGACAAGGTACCTGAGAGAGCCTTGGCAATCGAGAAAAGCTGCTCCTCGAACAACTTCTCCCTAGCCGCGACGGAGGCGCGTAGATCCTCCTCGCGTTTCCACGACTCGTCACGCACCGCGATTGCCTCATCACGACTCTTTACCGCTGCGGCAAGCGCCTTTTCAAGGGAAGCGGCGTCGCGGAGGAGTGCATTATGCTCAGCTCCGAAACAAACAAAGATAGGTTATCAGTCGAATATATCACAAGGAGGACGAAGAAGAAGCAAGACACTTACTTTCAACTACGCGATGGCGAGTATCCAGCATTGCATGCTGGTGACCCATCGCAAGAACTTGCTCCGCTAAGCGAGCAGCTTCCTTCACAATAAGCTGCGACAGGAGAAAACAGCAAAGGATAAGCAAGATGATAGAAGATGGTACATTCGACTGCAAAAATAGAGGAAACAAAATACTACACTTACACGATCCTCCAAAGACACCAAAGCCGATGGATTCGCAGTCATCTGGATAACCATCTGGTGCTCCACATCATGCGGAGAACTTGATGAATTATGGTCGGAGTGGGCCGCCAATGGAGGAGAAGGAGTGCGCTCATCCACTTTCTTGGCTTTGGAGGTCGCGACTCCAGATTCTTTCAAAAATTGTACGTCGTCAGAAGATGACGACGCTTGTTGGCTGCAAAACAAAACCAATATCAAGAAAAGGCAACCCCAAAGAAGAACCAAAAGGGAAGACTCGAATACTTACCAATCAAACTTATAAAAGTCGAAGGTTTGATCCCCCGACTCTGACGACGATTCCTTCGGCAGCCGCATCTTCTTGCGAGAGGATGGCGCCATGGTACTCACAGGAACGGCAGGGATTGGCGACTCTGCACCAACACCTGCACCTTCCGGAGTCGAAGGAGACGACGCATCTGAATCCTTGCTGCGCGAACGCTTGCGAGTATCCGGACTACTCGACTTGGGGGCTTCCTCCTCTACATCAGATGGGACGGTCGACTCCGACTCATCCTCTTCCAAGACTTCACGAGGAATAACCCCCTCAGGAAGAGGGGGCATACAGGGCGACACCGCCCAATCCTGCATACAAAAATAATTTAGCACAAAGTCAAGAAAAAGCAAAGAAGCAATCGATAAACAAAGCTACTACGTAGCACAATTGTACCTCAGGAGGAGGGTTAGCAGCATCGACCGGAGGAACGACTGGTTCACTGGGGAGCACATCCTTGACGGTGTACTTGGTGACCAGTCACACCCTTTTGTCTACCTCACTCGCGGACATGCCATCGGTAGACACGCGAGTGACATCGTCCGCGCCAGCCCACTGGAACATGGGGTGGACTCTGGCCTGCAGGGGCTGGAGGCGACGGCGCAGCCATGTGCGAATGAGGGCGCAGCCTCCCTCCTCTTTGCCCATGCGACTCTCGAGGTCGCAGACGCGCGCGTATAGCACATCTGTCTCCACAGACTCGCCGGGCATAATTACGTTCTTCCACGAACGCCTCCTCTTGCATGGCGTCGCGGGGTCGAAGGGCACGAGTTCGTAGTGTTCTCCGTCGGCCTTCTGGTCGCAGACGTAGAACCACTTGTCCCTCCACCCTTGGACGGACATCATCAGCTTGATGTGGAAGTACGTGGCAGAGGGATCGACGTGGATACCGTAGCCGCCTACATCATAGACTACCGAGTCAGACGCCAATTGGCGCTTCAACTTGAAGAGGCGCTTGAAGAGGCCGAAGTGCGGCTCGATTCCGAGCCAGCACTCGCAAAGGGTAATGTAGCAAGCTACATGGAGGATGGAGTTTGGGGACAGCTGATGGAGCTAGAGCCCGTAAAAGCATAGAAGACCCCTGAAGAAAGGATGCAGGGGCAACAAAAGACCGAGGATGATGAATGCTAAGAACATCACCCGAAAGGCGGCAGGAGGAGAGGGGATTACCTCGCTGCCAGGGACGCGCATCTCCGCGACTGTAGAAGACAAAACTCCATCCTGGCGCAGCAGACGAAGCTCAGAGGACTTTATCACGGATGCGCGCCACACGCCATTGGTGACGCGAGTGCCCGTGCCCTTCTTCTTTCCGACGGCAGCGGTGCTGGTGCCCGCAGCGGCTTAGCCACCCTTCTTCTTCATGGCAGTCGTGGCAGCAGCGGAATCGGCCGCAACACCTCCTTTCTTCTTCCCCATTCTGTGGCAGCGGTGTGACCGGAGGAAGTAGCTGGGAAATACGCGGCGCTGGTCCAGCGCCGCGAAGGAAAGGAGCGCAAAGAAGCAGAGAAGCAGGGGCAATGGTGACGGAGGCAAAGGAAGAAAAGAAGCAGATGTGAATTTTACCGTCGCTGCATCACTACTTAACCCCCTGGAAGATGCAATCCAACGGCTAAGAAAACCCTATCAGACACGTGGCATTCATCGTGCTCGACACGTGGAGGACCTGAAGCGCGAACCGTCCCCCACTACCCCCATTACGCACGGAAATCGAGGAGGCGCAGTTAAAACAAAGATTACGCTCGCCCGGTCAAATCAGAGTCATGAAATGGGACCCACCGCTCGTCACGTCCCGTCAAACTCGCTCACGCGGACAACTAAGGTCATGGATCGTCAGCACTGACGTCATCAAAAACTATGCAGCAGAAGACTTCGACTACTTTAGTCCTTGCTCGAGTCTTCGACTCCACCAAGCACTCAGGGGCTACTCCCATAGGGAGCGCTGGTCGCGCACCCTACGATTTTTTCTTCTTCTTTTTACAGGAACATGGACAATCAAAGCAAACCCAACCACTCGAGGCACAATTCGACTATGGACGTGGGTTACTCCCATAGGGAGCGCCGGAAGCAAATTCGACTGAAACAAGCAAACAAAAGACGACAGCAGTCGCAAAAGTTCTTTAGTCCCTGCCTAAGTCTTTGACTCAACCAGGCACTCGGGGGCTACTCCCATAGGGAGCGCTGGTCGCGCACCCTATGATTATTTGTACATTATACTATGCGTTGATGACATCCACACGCGAAGCTTATGGCGACATCACCTCATGACATTGCCCTACAAAGAGATTGTGTCTCCTGGGTCACCCGAATCATCTCCGCGGTGACAAATTTCGGATGCCGCGCTTGCAACGTGAAGATAAGACCTGAATAAGGCCTGGCAACGCCTTTTCTGCGCACTACCAGAAATATACCCGTGCCAACAGGTACGATGAACATGCCTTGACGGACGTGTCGAGTGCTCACACCCATATACTGGAATTCGACTCCTGTAAGACCTCCGCGGCTTGAGTCGAATTACACCAGCACTTTTCCGGATTCGAGTCCGAGGACTCAAGTTCGAGTAGATGGCGTTGTTTTACCCTAAAGTAGTTAACTGATACCGATACATTGGTTAAATCAGGCACGCACATCAACAATCCCTATGACACAAACAAGGCAGTCAAAAAACATACTCGGTCATGCACTCGAAAGGATTCATAAAGTCCCCAGTCAAATCTGCGATTCCACTGGACACTCAGGGGCTACTGACATGGGTATACCCTACAGGTACTCGAGCTTGGTATATACGGCCTGAATACATAAAGGCCCACGGTGTCGCCAAGGCCCAAATGAGGAATTCGAGTAACCTATGGACTCTCGATTGCTTGAAGAACAAAAGAAGCTAAAGATAGAAAGTTTAAAGGGGAAAACTCTAACCTATAACCGACTCGACCTGCTACCCGAGACCTAGCATATCTATTTAAAGGCTAGGAGGGGGCGACAAGGAGGACACACGCAACCCTAGTTTCCACAACCCTCGCCAGATTGCATCTGCGCACCATTGTAATCCTCGATTCCTTCGATAATTCCACGAGCAAACAAGCAGGAGTAGGGACCTCTCTGAGGCCTGAAACTGGGTAAATCTTCGAGTCCCCTGTGTGCTTGTTTGCTAGCCAATAGATGCCTCCAGCGCTCCCTCCTTCTCCAAAACCCAAGTCCATAACAATGGGCATTGATGAGTTAAACCCTCGTCACTTAGTGTCTACTACTTTGAAAGCTATCACTGAAAATTAATTATTTGTGAACTCCAGCACTTTGTCAACTATTCTTTAACCAAGAGCTAAGTTTGCCATTACCAATTATGATTTACTTTATGTATCTTTATTGTGTTTCCTTTACTTATTGCAAGTTAAAGTTATATAATAGTGATTTGTCTTCTATTATGAGTTATGTATTGATGAATGTGATGCTTCTTGTCCGTATTCTTTTATCGACTCTTCACTCCATAAACCTGAGGTCATGTTTATTGAGTTCAGTTTCGCTTGGGGAAAAATAAAGTCTAAGCTTGGGGGAGTTGATACGTCCATTTTTCATCACTATTATATATCATAATTTACTGTTAGTCATTGATATATTTCATATTAAGAGATGATACTTATGTTATTTCATCTGTTTTTGCATGGTTGATGACTTTTGGAGCATGGACAGCTGCAGTCAGGATTCTAATGGAAAAGGTGCTATTATGAAGCAAAATTCGCGAAGATCATAATATCCGAGAAAATACATGGAAAATCCTATTTTTCCAGAAGACGAAAAAAGCCAGAAGGGGAAATGGAGATGGGCCATAGGGGGCCCACACCACCCCTGGCACGGGCCACCCTAGGCCGTGCCACCAGGTGGTGTGGCCGCCTTGGTCCACTCCAGCCTCTCCCCTCTGGCATATATTATCCTCCCGAAACCCTAAGACTCGGAGAGCGACCACATAAAGATTCCACCGCCTCTGCGGGTCGGAAAACACCGAGAGAGAAAGATCTCTCCGACAGACAGAATTCTGCCGGTGGAATTCCTTCCCAGAGAGGGGAGATCGTCGCCATCAACACCACCATCAAGTTGGACTTCATCGGGATCATCATCATCATCATCATCACCACCACCATCATCATCACCAGCACCATCACCACCACTTCATACCGCTATAACAATTGGGTTGAATCTTGCATAGTTCTTAGGGGAAACTTTCCCGGTGTTGATTACTCTTTGTAGTTGATGCTATTGAGTGAACCATTTGAATTATCGTTTATGTTCAGATTGTTACATATCATTATTTCATCTCTAATCTTGATCCATATGATTTCTTGTGAGTAGTTCGTTTAGTTCTTGAGGACATGGGAGAAGTCATGTTGTTAGTAGTGGAATTGTGTTGAGAAAGATTCAATGGTTTGATATTTAAGTTGTGGTGTACTTCTTCTAGTGGTGTCATGTGAACATCGACTAAATGACACTTAGCAAACTAAAGAAGATTAATCAACTATATGAAGCAAAAGAACTTGACGATATTCCCATGTGTCCTCGAGAACGTTTGGTCATCTTAAGTAATACAACCGGCTTGTCCTTTGCTAAAGAAAGGATTGGGCCATTTGCTGCATTTATTCTTATTGTCTTTTATTTACTCGTACTTTATTTACCTGCATTATCAAAAACCCCTAAAAATCCGTTTGCTAAGTATTTACAGAGAATTCCTGCTCTAAGCCACTAGCTAGCACCTTCTGCTCCTTGTTGGGTTCGACACTCTTACTTATTGAAAATACTGCGATACACCCCCTATACTTGTGGGTCATCATCTGCACGGGAGCGGCAGCGTTCGAGACGGCGTACAGTGGCTATGGTCCGTGCGGCGGCAAACAGGTGTGTCTGGGGGGTAGCTGGGGTCACGGTGAGTGCGGGCACGTGTGGAGAGGGCGAGGCGCGGCGTGTGTGCACGTGTCGGCTGCGGCGCTCTGGCGCGCTCTCGGCATGGCAGGCAGAGAGGTGGGTGCGGCGATCACGGGTGGTCCATGGCGTTTCTTGGATAGAGAGTGGCGCTGGATGGTCGCATGTCTCCTGGACATCATGGGAGAGGGCGGCACTGGTTGTGGCGAGCAATGCTTGGTCGACCTGCACAGCGAGCGCGGGCGGTGCTGCACTGGTGCGCACGGCAAAGGGGGAGCTGGTCTGCTGCACTGATGGGAACTAGGGGATACCAAGGGAGATAAATGAGGGGCTAGTGGAGATTGATCACTGCTCAGAACAGTAGAAGTTAGGCAAAGGTTTGCTGGTGTCTGCCAGGTGCTCAACCAAATGGCCGCATGAATTTAAGTTTTGAATTTTTGGATGAATTTTGGTGAGTGTTCTGAGTACTTGCGTGATAGTCTATGGTTGCTTGGGTTTGCCAAGGTGAATTGATTTGAGTGGTTTTTGAAAAATGGTGGTCTATGCATATGAACTTGATTAAATTTTGCAATGTCCTTTAAATAGATTTGGAATTTGTTTGTGTTTGTTTGTAAAGTGGGCTTGTGTTCACTTTTACTTGGTCTAGCATGGGGTGAAAAGAATTGGGAAAGTTTCTGTTAGAAATCTTTTACTAGAAACACTGAAAGTGGTCTAGTGGATAAGTTTGGTCAAAATGACCATTTGCTTATATGATTCTTATTTGATTTCCTTTTCTTTTGAGTTTGTTTGTAAATGGCCTAGATGATATAGTATTCATCTTTAAACCATTCCTTATCATTTGTAGCAATCAAACATGGCATTTGCACTCATTCATATACTAATGCAATTCAGACATACACTCATATTAGATTTAATAATAGAAGTTTTTTGTTAACCCTAAACTTGGGTGATTTGAACTTTATAGTCTTGATTAATATTGTTGGGGTCTTACATTACCCCTCAGAAACACATCAATACGGACCACATGGAGAGCATGACTGCTTACTTTGGTGCAGCACTTGACTTGTGCAGGAGGTTTGGGCCTATCAAGATTATGCAACATCATCAGAATTTGATGAGCAAGCTATTGTCTAGTTCTACTCCACCCTCCACATGGACCGTGACCCCGTGGATGTGACTATGAAGTGGATGACCCACAACATGATCTTCATTGCTAAATGGTCTGAGTTTGCTGCTCTTATTGGGTATCCCATTCAACTAGGCGCCAGGGCAAATGGGTGGAGAAGCTATGGGGACAAGGCATTAGCTCCTGAAGTTTTGGAGCCTCTCTACATTGAAGGTTCGGGTGTCAATGGTCAAAGAACCAATCTCCTTCCCGTCTATTACATCATGCGCCATGTGTATCAAAACACCATTGCACCAAAGGCAGGTAACTTTGATTAGCTTCATGCTTTCGAGATTGACCTCATGTATCAAACCTATCTTCACAAGGATTCCGATGAGAGGCTTGATGTGATGAACTATATCTACAATGATATTTGGCTTGTTATGGTTGAGAAGCGCTCGTTCCCCTATGCTCCCTACATTCAGACTCTCATCAATGCTAAGTGGCGTGAAGTCACTAACTCTCTCTTCCCTGAGGAGAACTTCACCATTCATGAAGAGAAACATCTTCATGTGCAAAAGCATAAGAAGCCGAAAACTCAAGCAGAAAAGGAGGCTGCTATTTGGAAGACTAAAAAAGAGAAGGTAGTGAGGCTAGGTAGGATGTCTCTAGTGATGATGATCATGAGGCATATGTTCTCCCACCCAAACTTGAGAGACAGCCCTCTTGGGCCAAGACCTTGTTGAGGAAGGCCAAGAAGACTTTTTGCTTCATGCAAGACCGTGAGTACCAAGCTTATGTGGACAGAAGGCACAATGTCAAGAGGGAGAAGGACATCATGAGGAAGCTCGACATTGAGGTATCTCCATAATCAAGCTCGGTTACTATTCCCAAGGCTCAATGGGTTAATGAGTATTGCAAGTGGAATGATGATGAAGATGGATATCAAGACACTGTCACCGGCCCTTCGTCTTCCAGCTGGGCTAATGCCACCTGGAACCCTGAGCCTCCCTCTCCCTATCATGGTGGTTGGGGCACATAGATTTGGTATTTGACCCTTTTTGGTGTCTTGATGCCAAAGGGGGAGAGATGTCTATTAGGTTGCTACAGGATTTGCATGGGGTATGTCACGAGCTCATTCTTGCTTTGATATTTTAATGCTCGTGAACATGTTTATTCCTATATGTGTGATTGTGGACCTTGTTATTTATGGTACTCTATGTATGAGGCTATGTTCTTTGGTATTGTATCTATGTCGCCTCCTTGTGGTATTCTTGTGGCTGGTTGTATATGGTGGAGTTATATATATTGTTACCTAGTCCATTATGTCTCACCATATGTTTGTTGGTGCAAAGGTATGATCTCTCGCTCACTTTCTCGTGTATCTTTGTATTTGTGTAGTTTTGTAAAGGAAAGGAGGAGTCTTTCCTTGTGTGTGCTTGTTCCATTCCATAAGCAAATTTCACATCATGCACACATCTAGGGGAGCCTCTTTTTCTTTGCGAAATTATGTCCTTCATCTTCCGTATCTATGCAAATTGTATGGGGTTGTCATCAAACACCAAAAAGGGGGAGATTCAAAGGGCATTGATCTCTCTATGTATTTTGGTGTTGATGTAACTCCTTTTGTGGTCTAATAGTGTGCCTGAGTTGTAGGAATCATTTTTAAGCACTTTGTGTTTGGTGGACACCTCTTGGAAGGACTTTTGAAGATGGTGTTTCTTTTTGGTTTTCTCTCGTTTTGTTGTTTTAGGATCCCGTACTATCAAGAGGGGGTCCGCCTCGGAAGGGTGTGGGGGGAACATTTTTCTTGCACAAAACATATATGCACTTCCATAGCCCTCCCAGTTTTCAGTGATAGAGAGTCCTTCTCGAGGTTTTGAGCTATTTTCTTACTGACCAGAAGTACCGGTCATGGATTGGTAGTTCCGCTCGTGAGGTTTTCCTGGCCGGCGCCGGTGGTAGTTTCGGGACTAGTACCACCCAAGTTCCAACAAAGGCCTATGTCCCCTCAGTAACCTCTTTGTTTGAGAGTGTTATTTGGTGGAACTTGAGCTGGAAGTTGACCGGTAGTACCGGTCGGAAGTTCCGTTCATTTTTTACCAGAACTTCCGACTGGTACTGCCAGGTCACTTCACAGGCCCGTGCCTAAGGTACTTGTGGTCAGAAATTCCGTTGTGTGCCACTGGTAGTTCCGATCAGGGCTTTGCGACCCAGAACTTCTAGGTCTAGTTTCAGTCGAGTTCTGATGGAGTTTGGTTTCCATTCAATACACCCTCTGTCTGAGATAGGCTATTTGGTGGAACTTGACCAGAACTTAGATCGGTAGTACCGGTCGGTGGTTACACCCACACTAGGTCAGAACTTTCGTCCAGTGCTATCTGTCAGTTTCAATGGTCTTTGAGCCATTGGAACCTGGCTCGCCAGAAGTTCCAGTCCACCAACGGTAGTACCAGTGGTGTCGCAGAGACAGGAAATAGTTTGATTTGAAGGGGTCTATTTAAGGACCCCTTCTTGCTCCTCCCCACCTAAGTCTTCCACACTCTCTATCCTCCATTAATTTCAGAGCTCAGTCTTGCTAGATATCCCTCTCTACCCAACCAAATCTCTTGATCTTTTGAAGAGTGGAGGAGGAGACTTCGATCTACACTTCCACCAAAGGTAATTTGTTTCTCCCACCCATCCTTTGTGGATCTTGTTACTCTTGGGTTCTTGGAACCCTAGACGGTATAGGACACCCTTGAAGCTCGGGCATTTGTTGTAAAGCTTCTTGGAGTCATTAGGGGCACTTCAATTGAGTGGTGGAGATCTTCCCTCAACCTTGTTGTAAAGGTTTCGGTGGCGGCTTCAAGGTCACCGGTTAGTGGAACATGGGCTCGCCTTTGTGGTGAGTTCACCGGAGAAGAAGGTGACGCCTTTGTGGTGCTTGGGTGACCTTCTGTGACCCCAACACATCTCCAAGGTAGATGTAGCTTCCTTGGAAGTGAACTATGGGAATCATCTCTATGTCCCTTGCCGGTTTACTTGTTCATCTCCTTTACTACTTGAAATTACCGTCTTGTTTACTTGTTGTATCTCTTGTCATATAGATTTCTCATCTAGTTGCATCTCTAGAGAACTTAATTTTTTGAAAAGCCTAAATTTTAAGAAAAGGGATAGAATTTGGTAGTCTCTTGTTCACCCCCTCTAGTCGTTCGTAGTGGTCCTTTCAAACATCAAAAAAACTTTATGAAATAATTGAAACCACATCAATACTTTTAGGAAACAGTTAAAACCATTTTTTTACTAAAATAAGTGAAACTAGATCAAACCTTTATGAATCAATTGAAACCATGATTTGGTAGTCAACCATATCAAACCTTTATAAAACAATTGAAACCACGATTTTTTTTGAAATAATTAGAACCTTTATGACAAATATATGATAGTAATCCATTTATGTCACCCTTATGGAACAAATGAACTATTTATGAAATATCTTAAACATATGCCTTATAAATTGACCTAATGAAAACTTTTGTAACAAATCAAACATTTATGAAACAATTGAAACCAGGTTTTGGGTTTTGAAGATAGTGAAACTAACAAACCTTTATGATATAGTTGAAATAAAATCAAACCTTTAGGATTCAATTGAATCAACATCAAATCTTTATGAAACAATTGAAACCATATGAATTCTTTTATGAAATAATTGAAACCAGATATTTTTTTATAAAACAAGCTAAACCACATCAAACCTTTATGAAACAATTGAAACTTTTTTGAAGAAGAGACAATTGAAACTACATCAAACATTTTATGATTCAGTTGAAACAACATGAAACCTTCATAAAACAAGTGAACAACTCAAACCTTTAATGATTCAGTTGAAACAACATCAATTATCATGAAACAACTGAAACCACATCAAGCCTTTTATGAAACAAGTGAAACCATATCAAACCTTTATGAAACAATCGAGAAAAATCAAAACTTACTTGAACAAGTGGAACCACCAACCTTATTGAAACACTTGAAACAATGCCTTTGTGAAACAATTGAAACCACAACAAACCTTTATAGAATAATTGAAACAAACTCAAACCTTTGTGAAACAATTGAATCCAGGAATTGGTAGTCAACCATACCAAACCTTTATGAAACAATTGACACCACGATTTGCTCTGAAACAATTGGCTGCATAAAGGTTTGATGTGGTTTCAATTATTACATAAAGTTATGTTGTAGTTTCAATTATTTCATAAAGGTTTGGTTGTTCCACGTGAATAAAAACAATATTGTTGTTTCAAATATTTTATAAAGGTTTGTTGTGATTTTAGTTGTTCCATTAAGCATTTCAAACAGGTTTTAAAACTTGTGGTAGTGTTACACTTAATTTGAGAAGTTTTAAAACAATTTCAAAACGAGTGGACCCTATTTCATAAAGGTTCAATTTATGGTGTTGGTTCTAGGTGTTTCAAAAAGTTTTGTATCGGTTACCAAACTCATTAGAGCATTTTTATACTATCTATGTTACCTATTTCATAAAAGTGTCAGCTCTTTCAAAACCAAAATCACGCTTTCAATTGTTTCATATAGGTATTATGTGGTTGACACCAAATCGTGGTTTCAATTGTTTTACAAAGGCTTGGTGGTTCCACATGTTTTATTAAGGGTTGATGTGATTTTAATTGTTTTATTAAGGTTTGTTGTGGTTTCAATTGTTTCAATAATGTTTGGGGGTTCCACCTATTTCAAAACCAAATTGTCGTATCAATTTTGATGTGTTTTAATTTTTTTCATAAATGATTTATTTGCTTTCAAGTTTGTCATAAAGGAATTGGCATTAGTGTTTCACTTGATTTGTCATGTTTCAAAATTGTTTGGAAATACTTGATAGTGTTTCATTAGCTTTGAGATGTCTCAAAACATTTTGAAAACAGGTGGACCATGTTTCATAAAGGTTTCATTTGTTTGGGTGGTTCTAATTGTTTCAAAAAGGTTAGTTTTGTTACAGAAAGTCTTAGTTAGAGCATTTTTTTAGATCTATGTTGCAGTTATTTCATAAAGGTTTTAATTTTTTCATAAAGATTTGTTGTGGTTCCACCTTTTTTATAAAATTTTGATGTGGTTTCATAAAGGTATGAATTGGTTTCATTTGTTTCGTAAAGGTTTGGTGGTTCCGCTGATTCAAAACCAAATCATGCTTTTAATTGTTTGATAAAGATTTGATGTAGTTCGATTGTTTCATAAAGATTTCATGTGGTTTCAGTGGTTTCATAAAGCGTTTCAAAACATTATGAAAATGGATGGTACATGTTTCATAAAGAATTCATTTTTTGGGTGGTTCCAATTGTTTCAATAAGGTTTCATTAGTTATAGAAAGTTTCTGTTAGAGCACTTTTATACGGTCTATGTGCCGGTTATAGTGAAAAAAACAATATAGTATACATTAAGCAATACTAGGCAAGTGGACGGGGTGACGTGTGGCTTCATCTAGGTATATGGTAAGCCATGACGTTGACATGAGTTCAAGCTGTTTTCGAGTGTTTTAAGAGGTCTCGAGCGAAATCAAAGAGATTATTCTCTACTATTGATGTTGTTGAAACTAATTAAAAGAATCCTTCCTAATCAGTTCATTACTACATATGTAGAAGATCCAATGTCCTCATCGGTAGAAATAGCATACATCTGAACTATTATTACTGGAAGATACTACTATTTATCCATCCGTTCAAACGAAAATCTTACTAGATTTTTTTTTTTGAACAAGGAGGTCCCCGAAGGGACCCTAAGCATTCATTAAATCCAAGCGGTGGATGTACAACTAATTACAAAGGACCCCATAAAGTCTGAAAAAAAACATAGGTCCCTAAAAAAAACAGAAAAGACCTCACTGAAAGATAGAGGAAAACAATCAGGTTCTTCTCTTTCTCCACCACCGAGCCTTGAAGTCGGGCACACCGCTGTCAAACCCGGAAGCAGGGGCAAAACCACTTGCTTCCGTACAAATGAGAAATGCGACTGCCGACCTCGAGAGGGGCCTCGTCGAGGAGGTTTGATAAATATCGGGACCCTTTGCCGGCTTCTGGATAGGCCATGATCTGGCCTTGGATGTCGGACGGCTATCACCCGCCGCCGAGGTGGTGCTCAAGAAGATTGCTTCCCAACTCCATTGCTTCTTCGTAGCTTCCGGGGAGGAGCTCGCCATTACACCCAGGAGAGCAGATAGCACCGGCCCTCTTGCCGACAAGGTGACACTCAAGGGGAACTGCAAGCTGACGTCCCTGACGTCCCCATCCACTACGTGCCTCACCCAAACCGCAGCAGCAGAAGGGTCTCCACTCTCTCCCTCGCCGCCACGGCCGGCCGAGAGGAGGGAGAACCATACCGCTTCACCTTGAGTAAGGCCGGAAGCACAATGACGCTTATTCCAGGAGAAGCACGCCGTCGTGACACTCCTTGTCTTCCTCCTTCATGGAGGCACGACGCAGAAGCTCGGCAACTCCCCGTCGGTGCCACGCCCAAGCACCGCCACAAGGAAAACTTCCCAGCCTCCTACCTGCTAGCACCCAGCCCTGCTCTCACACCCCTGTCCCTCGCCATCACGGCCGGCCAACAGGGGAGGGAGAAGCAGAGGAGGCACCACAAGGGGGAGGACGCCCAGGTCCTTATTCATGGAGCTGCCATGGCTGCCTCCACCAACATCTCCGGCCGCCGAAGCAGAAGGAGGAGCACCACCAGTAGGCAAGGGAGGAGCTCGGCCCGAAGAACTCCTCTCCAACTCCCAGCAATACGCCAAAACCTGGCATCAAGCCACACCCTAAACCTACTATACCTAGAGCTGGCTCCGGCGCCTCTCCGTTCCCTACTCCGGCCGGCTATTCCGGCGGAGAGGGCGGCAGAGAGGGCCGGCGGCGGACTCTCAAGGGGGCGAGGGGAGAAGACGGGGAAGGGGATAGAAGGAAAATCTGACTAGATAGCCATCCTAAACAAATGCCGTGTTTGTTTTCAGGCAAACGACTTAATGTGTCATATGCTTGCTAACATGCTCCACGTTTAGGAAGTATTCCATATTAATTGATTGATAGGAAACGTTCCACTGCTGGTTCCACTATCATATGCTTGCTACCATGGTCGTAGTAACAATTCAGAAACAGATCCAAGTGGAAAAAGAGCATAGAAGTACAAACTTAGGTACTAAAACAGTGACCTTGCACTTCATGCGTGAACCAACAGTACAAAACATACATAGTTGCATCCACACATATTCAAACGTTCACAATCCCCGGAGATTCTGATTTCATCAGTGATGACAATGGCATACCATGAAGCAAAGTTTACAAAGTTAATAATCTAGGTGTCCAGCTTGAATATTTTAGAAAAAATATACTCAAACTTATTTAACTCAAACTGCCATTACAATGTGTGAAAAGTTGGTATGACTTCTAAGAAACAGCTCTCTGACAGAACGGTTGGTCACTCCTGTTGGAACTCCGTCCAAGAGAAATGGAACAATGGTGTGAGAACACATGAACTATATGGCATCTCCGCTTGCTTGCTGTTTGTTGAACCACTCTTCAAAAGTAAACATCGACAACAATTTGTGAGCTCATATTAGGCACATGCCCACTTTCCCTTGACCTCGGGGAGGTGACATCACACTATCTGAAACCGTCTCACCTGTCATAAAATCGATATTCTGTTTAAAGCAACTGCTTATACTGATGTGTGTAGACAGAAATCCTTGTACAATTGCTACAGCCCGTAAAGGTCATAACTTTGAATGTTCTTTGAAACTAAACTTTCCACATGGCATCTTAATTTGCAGATGGTTCAATCCTGACTTGAATTATCTAGGATGCTAGTACAACATCTTATAATATTGTTATAACATGATAAGAAAACAGATAATATGGAGGAGCAGCGAGTCCCTTCAACAAAGTTGATCGTATGCTCTAATATATATATCTTGTATTACCGAATTTGAAAGAAAATGAAGGGCTGCTTGAAGCTCTAGTGCCAAATATCTCACATGATCATAAGGGCATGTAATTTCAATCCACTACTTGCATGAAGAAATAAAAAAAACTTCATTACAGAATGTACAATGAGGTTCTTGAAAACATAGTAAAAATATCTACAGGAGTTGAAGCACCCAACCTTGCTACCAAATACTTCATTTTAGTACCCACAAAAAAGTAGCAATAATAATGGAAGGAGAAAAATGCCAATAAACCTGGGAGGAGACCTATCAGGATGCAGGCCTAAGAGCATCACTAGAAGATCTCTTAAAAATGGAAACCTTAAAACCGGTATATAAGGGTCGACTAAAAAGGTTTTTAAGGTCCCAAAAGGGCCCGGACAGAATAGTAACCGTAAATAGACCCCTTAGACCAAAATGTCCCACCAATATTTTGTTTTTTTCGAAGTATCTTCTTCCTCAGTGTGTTGGCCTGTCCACGCCGCTGCCCCCGAGCTGGTCCGGCCAATCGTGTTGCCGCCCCTGGCCTCCCCCTCTGCTCCCCGGCCATCGCCATCGCTCCCAGGTTGGGACGATGATTTTAATGGCCCCCTTAAAAAATATAAGGTTCGCGTGGTTTTAAAGTGTTTGTTTGGGCTTTTTTTCGTCTACACCTGTAAACTGGCGGCTATTTTAAGGACCCGCCCCTTTTAAGGGGTTTGCCAAGATGCTCTAACAATCCCACCAAGAACGGCAATGATGTCTCACATTGCTATTTTGTACAATATTCATACAGAACCTGTGGGATCATACCTAATTGGTATGCTAATTCACTCTTTCAAAAAGTTGCTTTTGAACCTAGCTCTTGATACAGCCCGTCCTACGGACGCTCCTACATCTACACCAACAAGTCCTCCAAGTGGACCTATGACTCGTGCCCGAGCCAAACTCCTACAAGCTAAGGTGAACTCACTCCTCTCGTGCCAATTTGATACATCCTTGGATGGTGTGCTACTTCATGTAACTACTCTATGCATCATTAGGTACGAAGCTCCAACACATCACCAAGCACCCAAGGATGGAGAACAAGGAGCAGAGCGTGAAGCAGAAGTCGCCGGAGCTGCTCAGACCGGAGTCTCCAGTCTACGCACACCGGAGTCTCTGGCCTGCCAAAGTCTCTGGCCTGTCCTCCGGTCTGACCCCTCGAACCAGGCTCTCGGACAATCTGTATGCCCCTCCGGAGGTTGGTCCGGAGACTACACCGGAATCTCCGGCCTAGACCGGATTCTCCGGCCTAGACCGGATTCTCCGGCCTGCACACCGGAGTCTCCGGTCCGACCGTCACCAAGCATGTAAAAGGCCTTGGGCCTTCAGCCCATGTACCCCTTAGTCCGCCCAGAACTTCTCTTTTATTCCTAAAGTATCCCTGACTGTGTGGCTGGCCTACATATAGTCCCCCACCTCTATTGTAAACCCTAGGCATGATATTGGAATTAGTGGAAACCCCTTGTGGATCTGTCTAGTTCTTGTCTCATGCTCCTTGACCAAGGAGCACCAATACCACAAACCTCGTTGGAGTTTGCATCGTGCCTCCGCGTTGTACAAGGCCTAGGCATCGGAGTCCCTTTGCCTAAACGTCAAGATCTCACCGAGTCTCCCATCTCGTCGTGCCGGTTCGAGAGAGAGAGTCCTCCGCCCGACGCCGATCTTAGGGATTGTGCCGGACTGGTCACCGCCGGTGTGAGCTATTGGTGTGTATCGTGGTTTTGTGTGTGTGTTCATCGCGTTCTCCGTGCGTGCGTTCGTCGTGTTCATCCTCTCCTCCTCTCCCCGCACTCCAGATTTGAAAGGGAATCGTGAAAGATTGGGCCACCCTATAGGTTTGCCCTCAACAACTCCAGATTACCAAATTCAAAGACAACCAATTCGTAGAAAAAAGTGAGGCGCCCAATCAGAATAAAAATATAAATTGCCATGATACTAAATATTTCTCGTAAAACTTATCAGATATTTAAAACCCATCGAGCTGCACTGGCTATTCTATAACTGAGGATCCTTCGGTGGAATAACTGAAAACAAAGAAAGCATGGTGCCAACTGTCAATGTGTCTATCAAAAGTTTATGTTATCACGAAACAATTCAAAAGATTTTAGCTTCATCGGAAGTTGAAAATAGAACGTATTGTCACTGTGTTATATACCCATTCCAAAGAAATCTCCACTCTAAGGGAATGGATAAGTCACAACTAATTAAGACATATTTAATGGTAAGTATTCTGCATGGTATATATTTGGTGGAACATTTTGGTGTTTTTTACTGAAAGAACTGTTGTGGAAGAACAATTTAAACACTGTTGTGTAGCACACAGAAATGTTATAGGAAAATAATCGTTTAGATTAATCGGATCAGCCAGTTCAAGTATCAGAAATTCAACGAGCATGTCACCGAGTTGTGAGAGAAATAAAAGTGGCGGTGCAAAATTAGTGGAAGTAACATGGCTACCTCTATTGCTGCAGGGTAAGCTGTGATCAGCCACTTAGGTGCTGTGCAGAAGCTCTGAATCCCAAAATACAATGAAGGTTTTGTTAGATTTGTATATTCCAACATTTTTACTAGAGAGTAGCTAGTAGGTGTATATCTCTAAAAACATATAGCAGTTCGCCTCACCTCTCGAGTTGGAGGTCATGCCATCTGGATCCAAACGCGAAGGTGGAAGTAGCCAGACATACACCAACGTTCTCCAGGTCCGAAATCACCAAACAAAAATTGGTAACAAACTAAGTTACTATAAAAGGCTGAAACAATCAACAAAAGAAAAGATATGTAGCGATAGATGACTTTCTGAGCACCAACAACCAGCCGAACCAAATACTGAGACAACTCAGTGAACACATTACAAAGGGCTAAAACTGCCTACGAATCATCAATATCAGATAAAAGAGAGGACAATGAAGCGGGATTTTCTTTACCTAGTGGGGTACCTTGTTTCTTTGTAGATGCCTCTTGCTGCACTAGCCCACGGCGACTAGTTCTCATCCAAGAAACAATAGCTTGGCTCCTTTGCTGCGAAAACAGTAGGTGATCACAGATTATCTGATCATAATACATATATATACATATAAGGCGGTAACTATATTGTTTGGGTACTGATTTAGAGGTATCCGCTGGCTAACGATGACGCCCCAGCAGATCCAGAACCAGCCCCGTGGAAAGCACTGATTCTGCTTCGGCTGTAGCATCGGATGCAAAGGCGGAAACACAATATCTGAAAAACAAGAACCAAAAAAGTTATTAGCTATCAAACAACGACCACCTTAAACAACCAATAGGGAAAACACTTACATTAGCATTGTATTAACAGAAGAGAGGGTTTGTCCTATGCATTTCTACTCATAGCCAGGCCCGTTGATGGAGGTGAGCGACATGCGCGACCGCTCAGGGCCCCGTTTTCCATGGGCCCCCAAATTTTTAGGCCTAGTATAGATAGTTCAGTTAATTTTTTGTCTTCACCGTGAGGCCTAGTATCTGTTTTACAGCTGAGGCCAAAATACAATCGTTTCTCACAGTCCATCACGATCGCGAGGGCCAGCTGATCGGATCGTGATCGTATTCTCGCGACCGCGCCGCCGCTTCCGATCACTTCCGATCGTATTCTGAGTGAGCCGCGTGACCGGCAGGACCAGCTGATTCTGGTTGCTTGTTCTAGTAATTGCCGCATCGCTCTCTCGATCGTATTCTGCGGGAGGGGATTAGCTCTAGAGCGGTATAGTCTTGCATCCAAAATTCTAAATATCCAACTGATCAATTTTCTGCCGTGAGACTACTAAGTACTGACTACGTACAGAAGCTGGACTGAAGCCTTGCTAGTGGACAGGAAGAGGACGGATTGGTCTTAATTCTATTTTTTATTGTTTGGCTGATCAAGGTATAGTACACTGTACAATACTATTGTTTATTGTTGGCGTCATACAGATTACACTAGCAATTGGATTCAATTAAATTATTTTCTTGGTTTATGAAATAGGAAGAATCATGAATTCTACTAGAAAAACAAAGTGTCAATCTGGTGCTACAAAACGCAAGAATAAAGAAAAAAAAGAAGCAGTAGCGCGGTCACAAAAGGGTGCTATGGATAAATTTGTTGTGAAAGAGACCCAAACTAATCCCGAAAATCAATCTTCGAGTATTAATGTTGATGATGCTCGTGGTGATGATGCGGTAGAGATTGATGCTGACACTACAGAATTTGATGAAGGGGGTGATATTGGTATTGGCAATGAAGACAATGATGGTAATGTTGGTGATGAAGGTAATGATGTTACTATCGGCGATAAAGGTAATGATGCTACTAGCGGCAATGACACCAATAGTTCTGTTCATCTTGATATATTTGATCCAAGAAATTGGGATGATCTTGATAGTAAAATGTTTGAAATTTTGGTGGCAAAGGGTCCTAGAAGAGATTTATCTATTGAGCATGGTCCATATGATAATATATCTAGAAGGTTTTCTGCATTGTCATATAGTAGAAACCTCCCAAATGGAGAAAAGTGTGATAGAGAATGGCTTGTTTATAGCAAACACCTTGACAAAGTATTTTGTTTTTGCTGCAAATTATTGAGGAAGGGGCTTGTCAGAGGGTTGTTAGCTAATGATGGTTTCAATGACTGGATGCATCTTAGCAATAGACTTAAAGAGCATGAAACTAGTAGAGAACATGTCACAAACATGACTGCATGGTATGACTTTCGTCTGAGGTTGCAGAATAATCAAACAATTGATAAAATTGCTCAGCGGGAACTTGAAAAAGAAAGGGAGCATTGGAGAAAAGTTTTGTATAGGATTCTTTTGATTGTACAATTTCTTGGAGAACATAACATAGCATTCCGTGGTACTAATTGCAAGTTGTACCAAGACAGCAATGGCAATTTCTTGGGATTGGTTCAAATGTTGGCTAAATTTGACCCGGTTATGCAAGAGCATGTTGACCGAATTACCAATGATAAAACTCGTGATCATTATCTTGGTCCTTCCATCCAGAATGAGTTGATAACTTTGCTAGCTACTGCAATCAGGTCTGAAATCATTGAGAAGGTAAAGAAGGCAAAATACTTTTCAGTTATACTTGACTGTACTCCTGATGTCAGCCACCAAGAACAGATGTCTTTGATAATAAGGTATGTTGATGCATCTTCTGGTTCTGTTTGCATCGAGGAATCTTTCATTGTTTTTTTGGATGTGAATGATACCACTGGCCAAGGATTGTTTGATGTTTTAGAAAAGGTACTGAAGAGGCTTGAACTTGATATAGACAATGTGAGAGGACAGGGATATGATAATGGGTCAAATATGAAAGGAAAACATCAAGGGATACAAAGGAAACTTTTGAATATAAATCCAAGAGCTTTTTATTCAGCTTGTGGTTGTCATAGTCTAAATTTGACACTATGTGATATGGCAAATTCTTGTCGTAATGCAACTGACTTTTTTGGAATTATCCAGCGCATCTATACAACATTTGCTAATTCTACTAAGAGATGGCAAATTCTTAAAAATAACATAACAGGATTGACTGTCAAGTCATTGTCAGCTACTCGTTGGGAGAGCCGTGTTGATAGTGTTAAGGCTATAAGGTTCCAAATGTCAGATATAAGGGAGGCTTTGCTACAAGTGGCTGAAAGTGATAAGGATCCATTGACAAGTAGTGTGGCTAAGTCATTGGCAGAAAATGAACTTGGTGACTTTCAATTTC
The DNA here is from genome assembly GCA_910589775.1 of Avena eriantha. Lineage (NCBI taxonomy): Eukaryota > Viridiplantae > Streptophyta > Magnoliopsida > Poales > Poaceae > Avena > Avena eriantha. Next base: position 106,614,255 of record OU342740.1, on the reverse strand, counting down.
TAGTTTCTATTATCATTTGGTATGAGATACTATCTTATATTAATTTGGTAAGTAAGCAACTACAATCAAAGGATATGCTTATTGATATTGCAATTGAGTCTATACAGGGGCTGATTTCCTTTTTCACTAAGTATAGAGAAACTGGCTTTGCGAAAGCATTGGAAGCTGCTAAAGAAATTGCAATGGAGATGGATATTAATCTAGAGTTTCGCACCAAGCGTAAAATTACAAGAAAAAGGAAGTTTGATGAGAGCCCAGCTGATGAACCTACCGAATCACATTCTACAGAAGAGTCATTTAGGATAAATTATTTTTTGCGTATTGTTGATCAAGCTATTGCTTCACTTACAACAAGATTTGAACAATACCAGGAGTATGAAAAAACTTTTGGTTTCTTGTTTACTTCAGATAGGTTGCGATCCTTGGATGATTAGAGTTTGATGGATGCTTGTGTCAAACTTGAGGTTGCACTTACGCATGAGAAAAAAGATGATGAAAAACATAAGGATATTGATGGAGAAGAGTTGTGGAGGGAGTTGATTTTATCTGGGATTTACTTGAGAAATCTATGGGTCCTCTAGATATCCTGAAGTTTTTGGAGAAGCGCCCCTTTTATGCTTTCGCTAATATTGCATACAGAATTTTGTTAACCATTCCTGTTACGGTTGCATCTGCTGAAAGGAGCTTTTCTAAACTCAAGTTGTTGAAATCCTACATGCGTTCTACAATGACACAAGAAAGACTAAGTGGATTAGCGACAATATCACTTGAGAGTGATATCTTGGAGAAGATTAATTATAGAGACATGATTGAAGATTTTATTTCGAAGAACTCGAGATGGATGATGCTTTTTGGTAGTACATGAGGTTTGTTTATTACTGTTATAGTATATTTACTCTTTTAGGATGAATTCTTGATATATTTTTGAACATTGTAAGGAATATCATATCATGAAGTTATGCAAACATACGATTTTGTTTTATTAGTTAGAGTGTGAATAAAAATTAGGGTCTCATTTTGTAAGCCGCACCGGGGCCCCCAAATCCTGGAGACGGGCCTGCTCATAGCCATTATGCTTAGCGAGCTACAATCATTTATTTGAATTGCAGTACACGTCTTATTTTAGTATAGAGTTGAGATGCAACCGTTTATTTGAGCCCACCCACCACGATATCATTGGTGCCAGTTGAATAGACTGCGCTGCAAACACCGTTGCTACAGAAAAAAGAAAGAAGGGCCGTGCTACCGGGCGGCGCCGCATGTTTGTGCCCCTGTGCGGCGGCAGTAGACCGAGAGCAAAAGGCATTCTACCCACTTGTGGTGTACTCTTTTTTCACCAAAGCTGAGAAAAGAGGGTGAGAGGACATGGTGGAAGGCTGACACTACATGCATATAAATTCTTAAAAGAAACTGACACATAGTGGCAGGCTAACATCGTATGCTGCATCCTGCAGGCATATTAGTTTGTACAAGAAAATGGCACGGTGGCAGGACATGCATGATTGCAAAATACAGTGTTAACACCGGTGCTCCAATATACGGTGGTTTTTACTAGCTGTAACATGCATGTTGCAGCAAAAGCAGACCACACTCTTGTGGCTCTACCCTGTCTTCATTTTTGAGATATCATTGCGAGACTTTCCAGGCCTTTGACTCTCCTCACTTGCTTGACAACATCCTTTATCCAAAAACAAAAGAGCATTTTCCGATTAACTTAGTAGCACTTAATTAGTTGACAACTACCGAATTAAATTCACAATTATCGGGTTATCTGTGTAAAACTTACCAGATTATCATGGCTACCAGATTATCCCAATACATATTACGAGATTAACAACTCGCAGTTGCCAGGTTATGTATAGCACATACAAAATTGTGTACAAAAATAATTGCCAAATTTTCCCAGCAGCATTACCAGATTAATTTGTCGCAATTATCAGATTATGTATAACACTTAACATGTTGTTTACAAAAAAGCATTCTTCAGATTATCCAAGTAGAAATTATCGGATTAATTAATCATAATTACCAGGTTATAAACACCATCTTGTTTACGTAACCAATTACCAGTTATCCTAATAGAAAAAGCTATCGGATTACTTAGTCATAGCTACCAGATTACTTGGTCATCGCTACCAGATTACAAATAGCCATGTTGTTTCGAAGACAATTATTACTATTTTTCCCTGGTACTACCAGTGACCGGATTAATTTCTCAGAGCTACTAGATTAATAAGTGAGATTACCGGGTAATTAACAGAGTTATTTTAAGCGTACGCTTAAGCGCTAAGCGGAGAGCAGACGCTCTGGCCGCTTAAGCGTTTAATTGCGTTTTAAGCATGCGCTTAGCGTTTAAGCCTTCGTTGTGTGAAAAAGCAGCCGGAAAACGGCACTCAGCGCTTAGCTTTTTTTGAACGTTGGTAATTAATCACACGAAATACCAAATTATGAGCTATCCCCAAACCAACTACACTCACGGTTTGTTGGAGCTCTAGTCTTGCCGCATTCTGCAGATCATGCGCCACATCGTGTTCAGAGCACCACCGCGGCACCCATGAGAATAGGCATGTGAGAGGGCATTCCAACGGAGGATACAGGCCAGCTGCGCAGTGATGGCACATTGCAGTACTCGAGCAAGGGGCATGCTCCAGAGTGAGCGCGCACCTGCGGATCAGTGGCGCACAGCAGGGCCACGAGCCACAAGAGCTCGTCCACCGTCCTGTTGAGAAACACGCCCGCGGCGAGCACCAGTCCCGTGAAAATGTCCTTGTTCGAGCGCACCAGTGACCGCGCACCCTGCCTCTGACCGCATGGCGGCCGAGCCGCGCCTCAACGGCGATGAACCGTCGTGTTAGAGCACCGCACCCTTGGAGCTGCGTCGGCCCTCCGCCACCGGGCCCAACAGCAAGGCGTTAGACCGCTCCATCGACATCGCGCCCATCAGACGCGTCTCGGGCCACCCCGCCGCCGCGCCCAGCAACCGGACCGCTCCGCTGCCGCGTCCATCAGAAGCGTCTCGAGCCGCCCGTCGCCGCGGCCTGACGTTGTTGAGGCGATCACCAGCGAGGATGAACCCATAATTTTGGACGAGTGAGAGTGCCAGAAAGAACACAAGAGATTTTGCGTCGCGTACAACTGTGCGACCTTTTCTGGTTTTCCTTCTAGGAGTCTGATCCGCAAAACTCGCTAACAAAAAACCGAAAGCAAGGCCACGCACTGGAGGACTTACTGGTCGTGCCATCCCACGACGTCCAACGTGCAGCAGCTATCTACTCCTTCACAATCGCAACAGAACTAGATCGAGACGAGGAACTAGTCTATGCTACGACTAACTCAAAACTCTGAACATAGTGTGGACAGACACACACTGCACGTCAGGTTTATTCAGAGAACTAATAGTAAACCACTAAGCATCAGGGTTTATTCCTACAAATCACCCCCTAAAACCTGTTGCTACTTCAGCTCACCTTGATCACTCCAAGTGACTGCCTCAGTTCCACAAACTTGGCTCGCGCAAGTGACTTGGTGAGTATGTCTGCTAACTGCTCATCTGTTCGAATGTGATCAACATCCACCTTGCCCTGCTCGATACACTCTCTGATGAAGTGAAATTGAGTGTCTATGTGCTTACTCCTGTCGTGGTGCACAGGATTCTTGCAAAGTGCGATTGCTGATTTGTTGTCCACGTAGAGCTTCACTTTCTTCGGCTCCTCTCCAACCATCTCTCCTAGCAATCTGCTCAACCAAACTGCCTGGCAAGATGCTGTTGAGGCTGCAATGTACTCTGCTTCACAGCTGGATAGCGCAACAATTTTCTGTTTCTGAGAAGCCCAAGTTACTGCACTTGATCCGAGAAGAAAGACGGGCCTTGTTGTACTCTTGCGATCGTCCAAGTCACTAGCCAAGTCACTGTCACTGTAACCCGTGATGACTTCTGAACCATCTTCCATCCTGAACACGCAGCCAAAGCCGACAGTTCCTTGAACATATCGAAGGATCTGCTTCAGAGCTGCCCAATGTTGCCTACCCGGAGCTTCCATATATCTGCTGACGATCCCAACTGAATAGGCAAGATCAGGTCTTGTATTCACCAAGTAGATCAGGCTACCAACGAGGCTTCTGTATTTGCTCGCATCGATCACCTCACTATCAACCAACTTACCAATTTTCAGGCGATTCTCCATCGGTATCTGACATGAATTTCACTCCTCCATGCCTGCCACCTGAAGAATTTTCTTGGCGTAGCTTGACTGACACAAGGTGATCCTATCTTCCTCCTGCTTAACCTCGATTCCTAAGTAGTAACTCGGGGCACCATGGTCACTCATCTGGAACAGCTTGTGCATCTAGAGTTTGAACCACTCGATCACTTCGCTGCTAATGCCGGTGATGATGAGATCGTCGACATAGATGCCGACGATGAGGAAGTCATGGTTCTCCACACGCCGCTATAGAGCATGATCAAGTTCACACCTGGTGAACCCGAGGGACTCCATGGAGGCATCAAGTTTGGCGTTCCAAGCGCGTGGAGCCTTCCGGAGGCCATACAGGGCCTTGTGCAGCTTCAGAACCTTGCCTGCATTGGTGTTGTCGACGAAACCAACAGGCTGCTGCACGTTGATACATTGCAAATGTATCTATAATTTTTGATGTTCCATGCTTGGTTTTATCTACTTTCTTGTGTTTTATTCACACTTTGGAGTACTTTTCATATGATTTCTTGGACTAACCTATTAAGAAGAGCCATAGTGCCAGCTACCTATTTTCTGCTGTTTTTGATTCCAGGAAAGTCATAAAATGAATATTCTCGCAATTGGACGGGACAAAAGCCAAAGTGCCTATTTTTCCGGAAGTCATCAGATGCCAGAATATGAGACGGAGAAGGGCTGGGGGCCGACCACACCACCTGGCCGCGTGGCAAGGCCTGGCCCATGCCAGGGGGTGGTCTGGCCGACCCCAGCACCCCCTCGGCCTCTCCTTCCGCCTATATATTGCCCTCGGGACGAAAACCCTAAGTACCCAACCAAAAATCCACGAAAGAGTCTGTAGCCACCGTCATCTCCATCCCTAGATCAGGAGGGATCTGAAGCTCTTCCCGGCACCCTGCCGGAGAGGAGTATTCACCCTGGAGGCCTTCTTCATCATCATACAAGCCTCCGGTGTGACGCGTGAGTACTTTATCTCTAGACTACGGGTTCATGCAGTAGCTAGATGGCTGGTTCTCCTCCTTTGTGCTTTCATGTTTAGATCTTGTGAGCTCCGTTCATGATCAAGATCATCTGTTTGTAATTCTGGATGTTGTGTTTGCGGGGATCCGATGGATATTGAGATGCTATTTCAGATTCATTATTGATTCTATCATGTCTTTGTTATTTGTGATCTTGCATGATTTCCGTTGTTAGTAGCTATCTTGGCCAAGTAGATGCTAGCAACTCCAAGAGTTAGTATTTATGCTCGATAGTGGGTTCATGCCTCTGGTAATCTGGGGAAGTGACAGAAATCTCTAAGGTACTAGATGTACCGTTGCTACTAGGGAGAAAACAACAATCCTTTGTTCATAGAACAATCATATTGTTTACATACACGCAATTCGTAAAGCAATAATCTGTTGCTTGCAACTTAATACTGGAGGGGGTTCGAATGATAACCTGAAGGTGGATTATTAGTCATAGATGCAGTTGGATGGCGGGCTATGTATAATGTTGTAATGCCCAATCGAATCTCAAAGGAGTCAAGATGATTAGTATATGCATGTATTGCTTTCTCGATGTTTGTCAATTGCCCGCTGTAATTTGTTCACCCAGCATGTTATCTATCTTAAGGAGAGCCACCTCTAGTGAACTATGGACCCCGGTCCTTTCTTTACATACAATCTACAAACTGTTTACTGCTTTGTGTTTACTTTCTGCAAACTATTACTTTCTTCCATTCGATACGTTTAATCCTTTGTCTTCAGCAAAATCGGTGAGATTGACAACCTCATCGCAAGTTGGGGACAAAGTTCTGTGGTTGTGTTGTGCAGGTCTCCACGTTGCAACTAGCACCGGTAGTGCGCCCTGCCAATGCTTAGCTAGAAACACCTTTGGGGTGTTTCCTTGCTCCTACTGGTTTGATTAAACCTTGGTTTCATAACTGAGGGAAACTGGCTGATGTGCTCATCATACCTTCCTCTTGGGGTTCCCCAACAAGCTTGTTAATACACGAGCCATCAAGCACTTTTCTGGCGCCGTTGCCGGGGAGTCAAGGACATCTTCACAAGGGGGGTCCCTCATAACCAATCTCTTTACTTTGTTATTTTTGTTTTGCTTAGTTTATTTTTGCTTTGCTTGCTTGTTTCTTTATCAAAAACACACAAAAATTAGTTTTACAAGTTTGCTTTCTTTTTCAAAAACACAAAAAAATTAGTTCCTATCTTAAGTTGCCTTTTATGTCTATCCTTGCTCCAATCACTATGTCACCTGAGGAAATGATTTTCACTTTTAAACAAGGAATTGAGAAAATCTTTAAGGAAGCTTGGTCTAGAATCTCTGATCTACATGAAAAAACTGAGCCTAAAATGACTCAAAGCTTGTTCCTTAGCAGTTTTTACCTCGAAATTGCTCTTTGCTATAGATATGATTTAGATGCTGTTGTGGGAGGAGATTTCCTCCAATGTAATGATGATGATGCTATTAATGCTATAAAGAAATTGATTCCCACTTACAACTTGCCTAGCCAAACTGATATTTCTTTCGCAAGAATATTTGCTAGACTGAACACTTTTGAGACTAGCACTACTAGCTTAAAAGATTCCTATAATACACTTAGGGAGCATCATAATTATGTTCCAATAAATTCTGAACCATCAAAGTGGCTCCCCATAGTAAAGATTGATATAAATACTGAAACTTTCCAACCTCGATGTGATATCATGTCTGAATTTTGCCTTATGCCCAAAGATATTTATGAATCTTTGAACCTTTGGGGGCTTACTGAAGGAGGAAAATAAATATCTCTTGCTAATAATGCTACCATATTACCTATTGTAATAGCGGAAGGAGTGTTTACAAAGATCCTTGGGAAAATGATTTCTACTGATTATCTTGTTATTGAATGTGCAGGAAAAGGACAAATTACACTTGGAAGGTCCCTATTAGAACTCCTTGGAGCAATAATAGATGTGGGAAAGGGGACCATGCACCTTTCTTCTCCACCAAACAATCATATTTTCCCCAAGGTTAATAATAAAAGTAAGAGAGGTAAGGGCAAGAAATTTGGTTTTAATGCTTCATTTGAAAACACTTGATTCTTTTTCTTGCTTCTTATGCCTAACTTAAAGTCGTTAAAGAAAAGTGCGTATTGGGAGATAACCCAAAAGTTTTAGTTGAGTATTGGAAGTTATTACTTCAGTAATAACCTCTCCTTATCCTTTTTATTTGCTTTTTGTGCCAAGAGTAACCTCTAATGAGAGAGAAGTAATGATTGGAAAAGTTGCTGTCCCGAAACAGATTTCTGTGCTTCACCTAAAAATTCGTGTAAAATCGCTAAATGTCCTTTTGAGGCGTGAAGTTTTGTGCTTCTACCCCAGGTTGTTATCTAACTTTAGTTAGTTCAACACTTTTTGATTTGAGCAATAGAAGGTCTTCGAAAAAATTCTTATTTACCTGCTGGTCTGTTTTGACAGATTTCTGCCATTTTCTGCATTTGCTTCTTGTTGGTTCCTTTTTGAGTTCTTTTGGGGAATTGAGCTTTTTGAGGGAAGTGCTGCAGTAGCTAGTGTTTTAATGGAAGTTTATTGGTGTTATAAATGAACCTAAAGACTTATTATCTTGAGTGCACTAATGTTGCTAATAAAGATTGTGTGAAGTTTTGTATGAAGGAAAATTTTCAGGTGTATGGAAGGAATGAGTAATAAGATGAAGGATGGACTAAAGCTCAAGCTTGGGGATGCTACGAGTGTCACCCCAAGAAATATCCAAGAAGTACAAGCGTCAAATCTTGGGGATGCCCAAGGCATCCCCTTCTTGATCAATAAAAATCCCAGGTTTGTTCCAATTGCTTCATTTTTATTGTTTCATGCACAGTTGTGTTGTTCTTGGAGCATCTTCTTTTTCGTTTTCGTTTTGGTTTTTCGTTTGCTTGGTTTTCTTAGTTTTCTGAATAAATTGGTTGGACCCCTCTTTCATACATTGCTTTTCAAATAGTTTGGTTTGGTTTGGAAAAGAGTAGGAAAGTTTATGCTTAAGTATTAAAGAGAGCTTGTTTTTGACTATGGCCTATGCTTTGTCATGCCATGCTTGATATTGTTTTGGCTTTATGCTTAGTATTCTTTGTTGTAGCATGACTTGTTATAAACAATTGAGATTTCTTAATGTGCCTTGGATGAATCATGCGTTGTTTTAGCATATTAAAGCATATTATTGTGGTATTCTCCTTTGATGCGTTATTTGGGTTGACTTGGCACATGCTTACACCATGTTATGGCTATCCCAAGTCACCATAAGCCTTTATGATCCTTTAGTTTTCAACTTGTAGTATCACTTTATACTTTGATCAATGATGGTTTGTCGCTCTGCATGATTATGGCCATTATTGCTCTCTTCGTTTGTCGCTCCCAGTCGCTAGCCTCCACAACCAAGTATGAGTTCCCCTCATGCATCCAACTCCCTAAACCAAGTTATTCCAAAGAGTCCACCATACCTACCTACTAGCTTATACTATTCCAAGTATATTCATGCTTTTGTTTACCTTCCAAATTAAACTTGTTATGAGAAAACTAGTGATTAAAGCTCTCACGAACTTGATGGCACACTTTACTTTTTTGCATCTAATAAACTTGAACCATCGGGTCCTTGTTTGTTGCGTATATGCTTGCGCTTTATAAGTTGAAGTTAGCAGAACCATATATCATGGGGAATGCTTTCAACATTCCACTTGTACTTTGTACCCCGTTGATATCATGTTCTTTTGCTTATGGATCTCGGCGGTGTGAAATAAAAGTGGAACTTGTAAGATCATGGAGTTTGTATGTGTGTTAGAGAAACGTCTGGGCCGCTAGCCTAAGCTATGCCTAATCATGGTGGAAACTTGCAGCATCACCATAATGAGCACTCTATGAAGCATCCTCAATAAAAACCTATGCAAATAGCAAATAAAAAGATCGCTGAGATGCTCATTGTCTGCTTGCCTTGTCATTTTGATTATGGGATAGCTCTTGTATCATGTGCAAGGGGTAACCCGTTGGCGCTTCTTTATGATACATATGTACTTACAATGACAAGAGCTTACTTAAGACTAAAGTTGAGTAGCATGAGGTACGGTCTTCGTAAGTAAGGGGCATGAGATTTCGGTTTATATCTTGTCAAGCATATCCTCTTAGTTGTGTCACTTTAACCTTACTCACCTTCAAGATGCTTATGATAGAGGCAATGAGAGCTGAAAGGTATAAGTACCATAATTTTTGGAAGCTCTTTATGAGACTTGAATCCCTACTTCCTTTTATGAAGGCCTTTCTTCCACCATTATATTGAGTCTCCACTTTCTACCTTTATGCACCTACTTTGAGAGCATAGTGGACATTCTTAGTTCTATGTGCATTGTCCCAAGACTAGTTGATTGATGCATAACTTGATATTGCTTGTTTTAAACTATTTGTATCTAGTCACTCTTATGAACTTTGAAGATGTCCTATGCATTTATATTTGCTATTCTATGAGGGACAAGCTGAATACTATTATGCTATGTTTTCTTTATGTGAAACAAACAAACGTCTTGCAAAGCATTGTTATTCATGAATCTTTTGTTTGTGCCTTTTCATGTTGCATCATAGTTGCTTTGTCTTATTGCTAGAAATTTGTCTTTCATGTTATGATAGAAGTACTATGATCCCAGCTTTGAATGTTTTAAAAATACTTTGATCAAGTCTTTGATGGTGCATGTCACCACAAAAATTATTCTTTCTTTTTATCACTTACCTACTCGAGGACGAGCAGGAGTTAAGCTTGGGGATGTTGATACATTGCAACTGTATCTATATTTTTTGATGTTCCATGCTTGGTTTTATCTACTTTCTTATGTTTTGTTCACACTTTGGAGTACTTTTCATATGATTTCTTGGACTAACCTATTAACAAGAGCCACAATGTCAGCTGCCTGTTTTCTGCTGTTTTTGGTTCCAGGAAAGTCAGAAAATGAATATTCTCGCAATTGGACGGGACAAAAGCCAAAGTGCCTATTTTTCCGGAAGTCATCAGATGCCAGAATACGAGACGGAGAAGGGCTGGGGGCCGGCCACACCACTTGGCCGCGCGGCCAGGCCTGGCCTGCGCCAGGGGGTGGTCTGGCCGACCCCAGCACCCCCTCGGCCTCTCCTTCCACCTATATATTACCCTCGGGACGAAAACCCTAAGTACCCGATCAAAAATCCACGAAAGAGTCTGTAGCCGCCTGATGACCCACAAGTATAGGGGGTGTATCGCAGTATTTTCGAGGGAAGTGAAAACCAATTTATTGATTCGACACAAGGGGAGCCAAAGAATATTTATCAGCCTTAACAACTGAGTTGTCAACTCAGCTGCACCTGGAAACAATCTTGCTCACAGCAGTTTATCAGTAGCAACAGTTTTGTAGTAGGAATAGTAAAGTAACAACAGTAGTAAAGCAAAGACGGTAGTAACAAACGCAGTAAACAATGGGATTCGAGTGCGGTAGGCATAGGGATGGCTGGACGGGCGTTGCATGGACAAGACAATTCACATAGCAATCAGAACATAGGGCAATTGCAGATAAATAAGATAAAGCATCCAAGTACTAGACAATCCTAGGCATGTGTTCCATATATAGTCATACGTGCTCGCAATGAGAACTTGCACAACATATTTTGTCCTGCCAGCCCGTTTGCAGCGGGGCCTCTAGGGAACTACTGGCAATTAAGGTGCTCCTTTCAATAGAGCACCAGAGCAAAGCATTAACACTCCGTGAACACATTTGATCCTCATATCAAAGCCTTTCCCTTCCGGTTATCCCGGTTTCTGTCACTTCTGGGCCATAGGTTCCAGACAACAACGTGTGTATACAACTTGCAGATAAGACCAAGAACAATACTATCATAATGAATCAATAACATGTTCAGATCTGAAATCATGGCACTCGAGCCCTAGTGACAAGCATTAAGCACAACAAGTCGCAACAAAGTCATAAAGCACTAATAAAAGATACTAGGCACCATGCCCTAACAATCTGATGCCATTACATGAACGATCTCATCCAATCCCTACCATCCCCATAGCCTACAGCGGGGGATTACTCACTCATAGATAGGGAAAGCATGGATGGTCGATGAAGATGATGGTGGAGATCGATGGAGATGGCTCCGGGGGCACTTCCCCGTCCCGGCATGGTGCCGGAACAAAGACTTTCTGTCCCCCGGATCTCCCCTTAGGTGGTGGTGGTAGAGCGGAACTATTCGTGGAAAAACGTCGAACCCCCTGAAGCTTTTAGGTCAGAAGGCTTCTTATAGGAGAAGAGGGAGACCGAGGGGGTGCCTGGGGCCATCCACACCATGCCCTGGCGCGGCAAGGCCCAGCCCGCGCCTGGGGGGTGTGGCCAGCCCCTGTCCCTACGTCTCGTATTATGGCTCCTAGAGTCTTCTGGAAAAATAGGCACTTTGGCTTTTGTCCCGTCCAATTCCGAGAATATTCATTTTCTGACTTTCCTATAACCAAAAACAGCAGAAAACAGGCAGCTGGCACTATGGCTCTTGTTAATAGGTTAGTCCAAGAAATCATATGAAAAGTACTCCAAAGTGTGGAAAAAACATAAGAAAGTGGATAAAACCAAGCATGGAGCATCAAAAATTATAGATACATTTGCAATGTATCAACATCCCCAAGCTTAACTCCTGCCCATCCTCGAGTAGGTAAGTGATAAAAAGAAAGAATAATTTTTGAGGTGACATGCACCATCAAAGACTTGACCAAAGTATTTGTAAAACATTCAAAGATGGGATCAAAGTACTTCAATCATAACATGAAAGAGAAAGTTCTAGCAATAAGACAAAGAAACTATGATGCAACATGAAAAGGCACAAACAAAAGATTCATGAATAACAATGATTTGCAAGACGTTTGTTTGTTTCACATAAAGAAAACATAGCATAGTGGCAATCAGCTTGTCCCTCATAGAGTAGCAAACATAAATGCATAGGACACCTTCAAAGTTTACAAGAGTGACTAGATACAAATAGTTTAAAACAAGCAATATCAAGGTATGCATCAATCAACAAGTCTTGGGACAATGCACATAGAACTAAGAATGGCCACTGTGCTCTCAAGAAAGTGCTCATAGAATGTGTGGAGACTCATCAAGGAAATGAAAAAGGTTTTGAAAAGTTTGAAAGGCTTCCAAATGCTGAAAGTATGGTACTCATTAGCTTTGAGCTCTCATTGCCCCTATCATAAGCATCTTTAATGTGGTTAAGGTTAAAGTGACACAACTAAGAGGATATGCTTGACAAGTTATAAATGAAAGTCTCATGCCCCTTACTTACGAAGACCGATCCTCATGCTACTCAACTTCAGTCACGAGTAAGCTCTTGTCATTGTAAGTATATACGTATCATAGAGAACCGCCAACGGCGTACCCCTTGCACATGATGCAGGAGCTATCCCATAATCAAAATGACAAGGCAAGCAGATAATGAGCATCTCAGCGATCTTTTTATTTACTATGTGCATAGATTTTTATTGAGGATGCTTCATAGAATGCTCATTATAGTTATGCTGCAAGTTTCCACCATGATTAGGCATGGCTTAGGCTAGCGGCCCAAGCGTTTCTCTAACATACATACAAACTCCATGATCTTACAAGTTCCACTTTTATTTCACACTGCCGGGATCCATAAGCAAAAGAACATGATATCAACTAGGTACAAAATACCTATGAAGCGTTGAAAGCGGTCCCCATGATACATGGTTCTGCTAACTTCAACTCATAAAGCGCAAGCATATGCACAACAAAGAAGGACGCAATGGTTCAGGTTTATTAAGTGTAAGAAAATAAAGTGTGTCATCAAGTTCGTGAGAGCTTTACTAACTAACTTTCTCAAAACAAGCAAACATTTTATTCGGAAGAAAACAAGGCATATTGAATATGCACGGAAGTAGAAAATGATGCTAATATGTAGGTATGGTGGACACTTTGGCAATGTTTGGTTTAGGGAATTGGAAACTTGAGTAAAACATACTCAGTGTGAGTGAAGGCTAGCAATAGTAAGGGAGCGACAAATGAGAGAGCAATAATGGACATAATCATGCAGAGTGACAAAACATCATTGATCAAAGCATAAAGTGATACTACAAGTTGAAAACTAAAGGATCATAAAGGCTTATGGTGACTTGGGATAGTCATAACATGGCGTGACCATGTTCCAAGTCAACCCAAATAAAGCATCAAAGGAGAATACCACAATACTATGCTTTAATATGCTAAAACAACGCATGATTCATTCAAGGCACATTAATCAATCTCAATTGTTTATAACAAGTCATGCTACAACAAAAAATACTAAGCATAAAGCCAAAACAATATCAAGCATGGCATGACAAAGCATAGGCCACAGTCAAAAACAAGCTCTCTTTACCACTTAAGCATGAGCTTTCCTACTCTTTTCCAAACCAAACCAAACTATATGACAGCCAATGTATGAAAGAGGGGGTTCTAACCAATTTATTCAGCAAACTAAGAAAATCACACAAACTAAAAACCAAAACAAAAATGAAAAAGAAGACGCTCTAAGAAAAACACAATTGTGCATGAAACAATAAAAATGAAGCGTTTGGAAGAAACCTGGGATTTTTATTGATGATTAAGGGGATGCCTTGGGCATCCCCAAGCTTTGATGCTTGTACTTCTTGGATATTTCTTCGGGTGACACGCGTGGCATCCCCAAGCTTGAGCTTTAGTCCATTCTTCATCTCATTACTCATTCCTTCCATACACCTAATTTTTTTTTCCTTCATACAAAACTTCACACAATCTTTATTAGCAACATTAGTGCACTTAAGATAAATAAGTCTTAAGGTTCAGTTCTAACACAAAATAAAATTCCATTAGAACTCTAGATACTGTAGCAGTTCCCTCAAAAATCTCAATTTCCCAAAAGAACTCAAAAAGGAACCAACAAGAAGCAAATGCAAAAAATGGCAGAAATCTGTCAAAACAGACAAGCAGGTAAAGACGAATTTTTTGGAATACCTTCTGTTCCTCAACTAAAAACGTGTTGAACTAACGAAAGTTAGATAACAACCTGGGGCACAAGAAAAACAAATTATAGCTCAATTCGACATACAGAGCTCTCTCACGAATTTTTACGGTGAATCACAGAAATCTGTTTCGGGACAGCAACTTTTCCAATCATTACTTCTCTCTCATTAGAGGTTATTCTTGGCACAAAAAGCAAATAAAAAAATGATAAGGAGCGGTTATTATAGAGATAATAACTTCCAAGACTCATCTAAAACTTTTGGATTATCTCCTAATAAGTACTTTTCTTTAATGCCTTTAAGTTAGGCATAAGCAAAAACTAAAATGGATAGAATAGATGTAAGCGGAGATAATAATGGTGAAAACATTATTTTGTTCAATGAAATCCTTTTGTTAACAAGGTTGATCAGGTCTTGTTACCAAAACAATTTCATATGAGACAAAACTTTGTATTCCACTAATGATTATGTTACCTCAACCTTGATAGCAATGGTCCCAATCATAATAGTTTCAAATTTTTCTCTTGGTATGGGACAATATATTCTCCAACTTGAATGCCTTCAACATGTTTAATTGAATTCAAACCATAAGTCCTTTCAATATTCTTGAGGAAATAGACAACGTGTTCCTTGTCATTAACATTGAAGGTCACCTTCCCTTGATTACAATTAATAACAGCTCCTCCAGTATTAAGAAAAGGTCTCCCAAGAATAATAGACATATTATCATCTTCAGACATAAAAGTTTGAGAGGATGCTCTCATAAGAAATATGAAGTGAAGTAAAAGAGAGCATCAAGAAGCAAATCCAAAAAAACATTTAATTCTAACCCACTTCCTATGCATAGGAATCGTGTATGCAAATAAATTCACAAAGAACAAAGTGACAAGCATAGGAAGATAAAACAAGAGTAATTTCAAAACTTTCAGTGCATAGAGAGGTGTTTCAATACCATGAAAACTTCCATAATCATATTTTCCTCTCTCATAATAATTTTCAGTAGCCTCATGAAGAAACTCAACAATATAACTATCACATAAAGCATGCTCTTCATGATCTACAAGCACTAGAGCTTTATTATAAACATTTTCAAGAGAAACCTCAAGAACATAACATTCATTCTCCTTTAGTAAGCAAGGGGGACAATCAAATAATGTAAGGGATAAAGAGTTACTCTCATCAGAAGGTAGGCATGGGTAGCTAATCCATTCTTCCTCCTTTTGTTCATCACTCTCCTCCTCTTTTTCATCTAATGAGATTTCAGGTTCATCAATTTCTTCTTCCATAGGATCCTGCAAGGCATTAGTCTCTTCCATTTGTGGAAAGCATCTATTAAAATATTCAAGTATATAGCCATTTTCATCCTTGTAATTATCAAAGCAAAATTTAAGTATACCATACACCTCATATTTGTAAGGTGAATCATCAATATTTTCAAGCAAACTAGCAAGTTCAAAAGCACCCTTCCAAGCAATAAATTATTCAATTTGTTCCGCATCATAAAAGTCATAAATTCCTTTAGCATAGGAAGATATGGTATCATTATCACTATACTCACATTGAAAAGGGAGGTGTTTATACCTCTTTATGCAACGAGATTCATCAAGGAAATAAGTAACATTATAAGTAGAGCACACATTTCTAGCAATGGTATACAATCTATCAATTTTTTCCCATAAGTGTTTCCCTTTTTGTGACAAGCGATGTTCCTTATAATAATATTTTTGATCTTCCGTGAACCCACCTTGCCAATAAGCTTCAGTTTCAAAGAAACCAACCATTGCCAACAAGCATGATAAGGCAAAACAATAACAGACCAATGAAAATAACCACTAGAGTCGGAACCAATTGTTTTTTGTATTTTTGATAAAGAAACAAGCAAACAAGAAGAAAGATAAAGTTAGCTTGAACAATAGTGATTCCAAGTGAACTTGATAAATAAAGCTATGCTCCCCGGCAATGGCGCCAGAAAATAGTCTTGATGACCCACAAGTATAGGGGGTGTATCGCAGTATTTTCGAGGGAAGTGAAACCCAATTTATTGATTCGACACAAGGGGAGCCAAAGAATATTTATCAGCCTTAACAACTGAGTTGTCAATTCAGCTGCACCTGGAAACAATCTTGCTCACGGCAGTTTATCAGTAGCAACAGTTTTGTAGTAGGAATAGTAAAGTAACAACAGTAGTAAAGCAAAGACAGTAGTAACAAAAGCAGCAAACAATGGGATTCGAGTGTGGTAGGCATAGGGATGGATGGACGAGTGTTGCATGGACAAGACAATTCACATAGCAATCAGAACATAGGGCAATTGCAGATAAATAAGATAAAGCATCCAAGTACTAGACAATCCTAGGCATGTGTTCCATATATAGTCATATGTGCTCGCAATGAGAACTTGCACAACATCTTTTGTCCTGCCAGCCCGTTTGCAGCGGGGCCTCTAGGGAACTACTGGCAATTAAGGTGCTCCTTTTAATAGAGCACCGGAGCAAAGCATTAACACTCCATGAACACATGTGATCCTCACATCAAAGCCTTTCCCTTCCGGTTATCCCGATTTCTGTCACTTCAGGGCCATAGGTTCCGGACAACAACGTGTGTATACAACTTGCAGATAAGACCAAGAACAATACTATCATAATGAATCAATAACATGTTCAAATCTGAAATCGTGGCACTCGGGCCCTAGTGACAAGCATTAAGCACAACAAGTCGCAACAAAGTCATAAAGCACTAATAAAAGATACTAGGCACCATGCCCTAACAATCTGATGCCATTACATGAACGATCTCATCCAATACCTACCATCCCCATAGCCTACAGCGAGGGATTACTCACTCATAGATGGGGGAAACATGGATGGTCGATGAAGATGATGGTCGAGACCGATGGAGATGGCTGCGGGGGCACTTCCCCGTCCCGGCACGGTGCCGGAACAGAGACTTTCTGTCCCCCAAATCTCCCCTTCGATGGTGGTGGCACAGCGGAACTTTTCATGGAAAAACGTCGAATCCCCTGAAGCTTTTAGGTCAGAAGGCTTCTTATAGGAGAAGAGGGAGACCGAGGGGGTGCCTGGGGCCACCACACCATGCCCTGGCACGGCAAGGCCCAGCCCGCGCCTGGGGGGGTGTGGCCAACCCCTGGCCCTCCTCCGTCTCGTATTCTGGCTCCTGGAGTCTTTTGGAAAAATAGGCGCTTTGGCTTTTGTCCCGTCCAATTCCGAGAATATTCATTTTCTGACTTTCCTGGAACCAAAAACAGCAGAAAACAGGCAGCTGACACTGTGGCTCTTGTTAATAGGTTAGTCCAAGAAATCATATGAAAAGTACTCCAAAGTGTGGACACAACATAAGAAAGTGGATAAAACCAAGCATGGAGCATCAAAAATTATAGATACATTTGCAATGTATCACCACCGTCATCTCCATCCCTAGATCGGGAGGGATCTGAAGCTCTTCCCGGCACCTGATGTCTACGCACTTCTATTCTTATAGACAGTTGTTGGGCTTCCAAGTGCAGAGGTTTGTAGAACAGCAGCAAGTTTTCCCTTAAGTGGATCACCCAAGGTTTATCGAACTCAGGGAGGAAGTGGTCAAAGGTATTCCCTCTCAAGCAACCCTGCAATCAAGATACAAGAAGTCTCTTGTGTCCCCAACACACCCAATACATTTGTCAGGTGTATAGGTGCACTAGTTCGGCGAAGAGATAGTGAAATACGAGTGGTATGGATACTTATAAGTGGTAACGGTGCTAGAAAATAACTTGATGGCGTGAAAAAGACTAAAGGCAAACTGAAATAAAGATGGAAGCAAGCAAACATGTAACAGATCTAATAGCAAACGGTGTATCGATGCTTAGAAACAAGGCCTAGGGATCATACTTTCACTAGTGAACACTCTCATATTAATATATTCTTCTTTATGATACTACTCTCCGGTTGGACACTCTAATCAATGGTAGGGCTATAACAACACACCTCAAAGTTCATCTTTCCCATCTAGAAAACCCCACAGTGTCACCATGAGTACTAGATGAGTCCAACAAACACCACAATTTCATAAAGGCATCCAACTCCAAATATAACTCATAACAAGTATTTGTAATATCTAGCCTAAGTGCCACCATGGTGAGCACACTGTCACTTTCACACACATGGGGAGAGCAGAGATTCATTAAAGCCCTTTAGTAGCAAAATAGATCTATAGATTACAAGCTCATGATCACAATATGATCATGCATAGAGAGAGAGATGAACACATAACTACCGGTAGAACCCTTAGCCTCGAGAGAGAACTACTCCCTTCTCATCATGGGAATCAGCAACGGTGATGGAGATGGTGGTGGAGATCGATGGAGATGGCTCCGGGGGCACTTCCCCGTCCCGGCAGGGTGCCGGAACAGAGACTTTCTGTCCCCCGAATCTCCCCTTCGGTGGCGGTCGCGCTATGGAACTTTTCGTGGCTGGAGGCTTGACGATCTAGGGTTTATGCACCGGGAGGCTTCTTATAGGCGAAGAGGCAAGGTCGGTGGAGTGCCAGGGGGCCCACAGCACCTGGTGGCGCGGCCAGGGCTAGCCCGCGCCACCATATGGTGTGGCTGCCCTGTGGCCCCTCTCCGTCTCACCTTCTGGCTCCGTGAGTCTTCCGATAAAATAGGAACTTTGGCTTTTGTCCCGTCCAATTCCGAGAATATTGATTTTCTGACTTTCTTGGAACCAAAAATAGCTGAATACATGCAACTGGCACTATGGCTCTTGTTAATAGGTTAGTCCAAGAAATCATATGAAAAGTACTCCAAAGTGTGGAGAAAACACAAGAAAGTAGATAAAACCAAGCATGGAACATCAAAAATTATAGATACATTTGCAATGTATCAACATCCCCAAGCTTAACTCCTGCTCGTCCTCGAGTAGGTAAGTGATAAAAAGAAAGAATAATTTTTGAGGTGGCATGCACCATCAAAGACTTGATCAAAGTATTTGTAAAGCATTCAAAGCTGGGATCATAGTACTTCAATCATAACATGAAAGACAAAGTTCTAGCAATAAGACAAATAAACTATGATGCAACATGAAAAGGCACAAACAAAAGATTCATGAATACCAATGCTTTGCAAGACGTTTGTTTGTTTCACATAAAGAAAACATAGCATAATAGCATTCATCTTGTCCCTCATAGAGTAGCAAATATAAATGCATAGGACACCTTCAAAGTTCATAAGAGTGACTAGATACAAATAGTTCAAAAAAAGCAATATCAAGTTATGCATCAATCAACTAGTCTTGGGACAATGCACATATAACTAAGAATAGCCACTATGCTCTCAAAGTAAGTGCATAAAGATAGAAGGTGGAGACTCAATATATATAGTGGAAGAAAGGCCTTCATAGAAGGAAGTAGGGATTCAAGTCTCATAAAGAGCTTCCAAAAATTATGGTACTTATAGCTTTCAGCTCTCATTGCCCATATCATAAGCATCTTGAAGTGATTAAGGTTAAAGTGAACAAACTATGGTGTACATGCTTGACGAAGTATAAGTCAGAAATCTCATGTCCCTTGTATACGAGGGCCGCTCGTCATGCTACTCAAGTTTAGTCACCGGTAAGTAGTTGTCATTGTAAGTATATGTGTATCATTGAGAACCGCCAACGGGGTACCCCTTCCCCGATGATACGGAAGAATCCCCAAACCAAAATTACAAGGCAAGCAAACAACGAGCATCTCAGCGTTCTTCCTATTTACCATGGGAATATGGTGCTTTTTCTCTCTTTCCTCTTTTCATAGTATCTTTTTTTTCTTTTCTCTTTTTTTCTCAATAGGACTCTTTTTTATAAGAAGAATGCTTCATAGACAGCTCATTATGGTTACGCTGCAGGTTTCCACCATGTCAGCATGGATTAGACTAGCGGCCCAGGCGTTTCTCTAACACATATACATAACTCCATGGACTTACAAGCTCCCCTTTCATTTCACACCGACGACATCCATATACAAAAGTGCATGATATCAACTAGGTACAAGTACCAAGTGCAATGTTGAAAGCGTTCCCCATGAAAGCATGGTTCTGCTAATTCTCGACGAATAAGTGCAAGCATATACAACATAGAAGACATAGTGGTTCAAGTTTATTAAGGGCAAGAAAAGTAAAGTGTGACATCAAGTTCGTGAGAGCTTTAATCACTAGTTTTCTCATAACAAGTTTAATTTGGAAGGTAAACAAAAGCATGAATATACTTGGAATAGCATAAGCTAGTAGGTAGGTATGGTGGACTCTTTGGAATAACTTGGTTTAGGGAGTTGGATGCATGAGTGGAACTCATACTTTGTTGTGGAGGCTAGCAAAAGACTGGGAGCAACAAACTAAGAGAGAAATAATGGCCATAATCATGCAGAGTGACAAAATATCATTGATCAAAGCATATAGTGATACTACAAGATGAAAACTAAAGGATCATAAAGGATATGGTGACTTGATATAGTCATAACATGGTGTGAGCATGCGCCAAGTCAACCCAAATAAAGCATCAAAGGAGAATACCACTATACTATGCTTTAATATGCTAAAACAACGCATGATTCATCCAAGGCACATTAAGCAATCTCAATTGTTTATAACAAGTCATGCTACAGCAAAGAATACTAAGCATAATTCCAAAACAATATCAAGCATGGCATGACAAAGCATAGGCCACAGTCAAAAACGAGCTCTTTTTACCACATAAGCATGAACTTTCCTACTCTTTTCCAAACCAAACCAAACTATTTGCAAGCCAATGTATGAAAGAGGGGGTCCAACCAATTTATTCAGAAAACTAAGAAAACAAAGCAAACGAAAAACCAAAAACAAAAACAAAAATAAGACGCTCCAAGAACAACACAACTGTGCATGAAACAGTAAACATAAAGCGTTTGGAAGAAACATGGGATTTTTATTGATAAGGAAGGGGATGCCTTGGGCATCTCCAAGCTTTGACGCTTGTACTTCTTGGATATTTCTTGGGGTGACACGCGTGGCATCCCCAAGCTTGAGATTTAGTCCATTCTTCATCTCATAACTCATTCCTTCCATACACCTGAAATTTTTCCTTCATACAAAACTTCACACAATCTTTATTAGCAACATTAGTGCACTTAAGATAAATAAGTCTTAAGGTTCATTTCTAACACCAAATAAACTTCCATTAGAACACTAGCTACTGTAGCACTTCCCTCAAAAAGCTCAATTCCCCAGAAGAACTCAAAAAGGAACCAACAAGAAGCAAATGCAGAAAATGGCAGAAATCTGTCAAAATAGACCAGCAGGTAAAGACGAATTTTTTCGAAGACCTTCTGTTGCTCAAATAAAAAAGTGTTGAACTAACGAAAGTTAGATAACAACCTGGGGCAGAAGCAAAAAACTTCACGCCTCAAAAAGACGGTCAGAGATTTTACACGAATTTGTACGATGAAGCACATAAATCTGTTTCGGGACAGCAACTTTCCCAATCATTACTTCTCTCTCATTAGAGGTTACTCTTGGCACAAAAAGCAAATAAAAAGGATAAGGAGCGGTTATTACAGAGGTAATAACTTCCAAGACTCATCTAAAACTTTTGGGTTATCTCCCAATAAGTACTTTTCTTTAATGCCTTTAAGTTAGGCTTGATAGTTTGAGAACATGCTCACATAAGAAATATGAATTGAAGTAAAAGAGAGCATCAAGAAGCAAATTCAAAACACATTTAAGTCTAAACCGCTTCCTATGCATAGGAATCTTGTAAATAAACAAGTCATGAAAGCACAAAGCAACAAGCATAGGAAAACAAAACAAGTGCAACTTCAAGAATTTTAACATAAAGAGGGGAAACTTAATATTGTTGAGACACATAAAACCATGTTTCCCTTTCTCATAATAACTTTCAGTAGCATCATGAATAAAATTAACAATATAACAATCACATAAAACATTCTTATCATGGGCCACATGCATAAAAGAATTAATACTCTCCACATAAGCATAGTCATTCTTATTAATTGTGGTGGGAGCAAATTCAACAAAATAGCTATCATTATTATTCTCATCACCATAATCATCAAATATAGGAGGCATATTGTAATCATACTTAATTTTTTTATCAATAGTAAGTGGACTGAAAATATCATATTCATCATTATAATCATCATATATTGGAGGTTTTGTATCATCATAAGCAATAGAATAGCTATCTTCCAAAGCTG
This sequence comes from Avena eriantha, assembly GCA_910589775.1. NCBI lineage: Eukaryota > Viridiplantae > Streptophyta > Magnoliopsida > Poales > Poaceae > Avena > Avena eriantha. Next base: position 106,591,796 of record OU342740.1, on the reverse strand, counting down.
GGGAACTAAAAAGATCATTTTCATAAAAACTAGCTTCCCCAAGCTTAGACTTTTCCATAGCATTAGCAATAATGGTGTCCAAAGAATTCATACTAACAACATTGCTATTAGCATGCAAATAAAGTTCCATAGGTTTTTTAATTTTCTCTTCAAACACTTCATGTCCTAACTCAAGATAAATACTATAAAGCTCTCTAATTTTGTTGTTGTTTTCCATTAAGCCTAACTAGTGAAAACAAGAAACAAAAAGACAAAATTGCATAATCTAAAGGAAATAACTTCGAGCACTCACACCGGAGGATGTGAGTACCTTTTACCTTACCTCCCCGGCAACGGCGCCAAAAAATAGCTTGATGTCTACGCACTTCTATTCTTGTAGACAGTTGTTGGGCCTCCAAGTGCAGAGGTTTGTAGAACAGCAGCAAGTTTTCCCTTAAGTGGATCACCCAAGGTTTATCGAACTCAGGGAGGAAGTGGTCAAAGGTATTCCCTCTCAAGCAACCCTGCAATCAAGATACAAGAAGTCTCTTGTGTCCCCAACACACCCAATACATTTGTCAGGTGTATAGGTGCACTAGTTCGGCGAAGAGATAGTGAAATACAAGTGGTATGGATACTTATAAGTGGTAACGGTGCTAGAAAATAACTTGATGGTGTGAAAAAGACTAAAGGCAAACTGAAATAAAGATGGAAGCAAGCAAACATGTAACAGATCTAATAGCAAACGGTGTATCAATGCTTAGAAACAAGGCCTAGGGATCATACTTTCACTAGTAAATGCTCTCATATAAATATATTCTTATTTATGATACTACTCTTAACTACTCTCCGGTTGGACACTCTAATCAACGGTAGGGCTATAACATCACACCTCAAAGTTCATCTTTCCCATCTAGAAAACCCCACACTGTCACCTTGAGTATTAGATGAGTCCAACAAACACCACAATTTCATAAAGACATCCAACTCCAAATATAACTCATAACAAGTATTTGTAATCTCTAGCCTAAGTGCCACCATGGTGAGCATGCTGTCACTTTCACACACATGGGGAGAGCAGAGATTCATTAATGCACTTGAGTAGCAGAATAGATCTATAGATTACAAGCTCATGATCACAATATGATCATGCATAGAGAGAGAGATGAACACATAGCTACCGATAGAACCCTTAGCCTCGAGAGAGAACTACTCCCTCCTCATCATGGGAATCAGCAACGGTGATGGAGATGGTGGTGGAAATTGATGGAGATGGCTTCGGGGGCACTTCCCCGTCCCGGCAGGGTGCCGGAACAGACACTTTCTGTCCCCCGAATCTCCCCTTCGGTGGCGGCGGCGCTGCGGAACTTTTCGTGGCCGGAGGCTTGACGATCTAGGGTTTATGCATCGGGAGGCTTCTTATAGGCGAAGAGGCAAGGTAGGTGGAGTGCCAGGGGGCCACACCACCTGGTGGCACGGTCAGGGCTAGCCCGCGCCACCATATGGTGTGGCCGCCATGTGGCCCCTCTCCGTCTCGCCTTCTGGCTCCGTGAGTCTTCCGGTAAAATAGGAACTTTGGCTTTTGTCCCGTCCAATTCCGAGAATATTGATTTTCTGACTTTCCTGGAACCAAAAACAGCAGAAAACAGGCAACTGGCACTGTGGCTCTTGTTAATAGGTTAGTCCAAGAAATCATATGAAAAGTACTCCGAAGTGTGGACAAAACACAAGAAAGTAGATAAAACCAAGCATGGAACATCAAAAATTATAGATACATTTGCAATGTATCAGCACCCTGTCGGAGAGGGGAATTCACCCTGGAGGCCTTCCTCGTCATATTGCAAGCCTCCGGTGTGATGCGTGAGTAGTTCATCTCTGGACTACGGGTCCATGTAGTAGCTAGGTGGCTGGTTCTGCTCCTTTGTGCTTTCATGTTTAGATCTTGTGAGCTCCGTTTATGATCAAGATCATCTATTTGTAATTCTGCATGTTGTGTTTGCGGGGATCCGATGGATATTGAAATGCTATTTCAGATTGATTATTGATTCTATCATGTCTTTGTTATTTGTGATCTTGCATGCTTTCCGTTGTTAGTAGCTATCTTGGCCAAGTAGATGCTAGAAACTCCAAGAGTTAGTATTTATGCTCGATAGTGGGTTCATGCCTCTGGTAATCTGGGGAAGTGACAGAAATCTCTAAGGTACTAGATGTACCATTGCTACTAGGGAGAAAACAACAATCCTTTGTTCATAGAACAATCATATTGTTTACATTACACGCAATTCATAAAGCAATAATCTGTTGCTTGCAACTTGATACTGGAGGGGGTTCGGATGATAACCTGAAGGTGGATTATTAGTCATAGATGCAGTTGGATGGCGGTCTATGTATAATGTTGTAATGCCCAATCGAATCTCAAAGGAGTCAAGATGATTTGTATATGCATGTATTGCTTTCTCGATGTTTGTCAATTGCCCGCTGTAATTTGTTCACCCAGCATGTTATCTATCTTAAGGAGAGCCACCTCTAGTGAACTATGGACCCCGGTCCTTTCTTTACATACAATCTACAAACTGTTTACTTCTTTGTGTTTACTTTCTGCAAACTATTACTTTCTTCCATTCAATACGTTTAATCCTTGTTTTCAGCAAAATCGGTGAGATTGACAACATCATCGCAAGTTGGGGACAAAGTTCTGTGGTTGTGTTGTGCAGGTCTCCACGTTGCAACTAGCACCGGTAGTGCGCCCTGCCAATGCTGAGCTAGAAACACCTTTGGGGTGTTTCCTTGCTCCTACTGGTTCGATTAAACCTTGGTTTCATAACTGAGGGAAACTGGCTGCTGTGCTCATCATACCTTCCTCTTGGGGTTCCCCAACAAGCTTGTTAATACACGAGCCATCACGCGTACACCTCTTCGGCGAGATCGCCGTTGAGGAATGCGGACTTCACGTCCATATGATGAACAGTCCAGCCACTGTGTGCTGCTACAGCGAGAAGAAGCTGCATCTTCTCGAGCCGTGCCATAGGCGCGAATACCTCGTCGAAGTCGATACCCTCGCGCTGCGCGTATCCTTTGGTGACCAAGCGTGCCTTGTGTTTCACCACATTCCTTATAGGATCAAGCTTTACCTTGTACACCCATTTGAGTCCGATGGCACGGTGACCTTTGCCAACTCCCAGGTTTCGTTCTCACGGATACTTGTCATCTCCTCTTCCATGGCGTTGCGCCATGGAGCTTGCTCCAGTGCCTCGTCGACAGAGGCTGGCTCCTTAGCTGCAGACAAGCACAGCTCTCGCAGCTCCAATTCCCCAGTGTACTTGGGGTTTGGCAAGAAGAAACCATCTTGCGCGCGCGTGCGCATCTGGTGCGTCGGCAGCGACATTGGTGCTGCAGCACGCACTAGCTCATTAGTTGGAGAGCTTGACGAGGATCTCGGCGAGTTCGTACATGTTGACGGAGGAGGGTTAGAGGGTGACCGCAGTGGAGACGAGGGAGCAAGAGAGCATTGTGCATGCTCGAAACCACAAGCACTGGGCGAGCTCCCATCGGCATCATCTGAGAACACGACCGTGAACTGCTCCAGTGGGTCGACATCTCCTTGCATGCTCCAGTCCCATTTGCGCCCTTCTTCAAACACCACGTCACGCGTGATGTGCAGCCGTTTGGCCACTGGATCAAAGACGCGATACGCCTTGGCCCCGTCCTCGTATCCGACGAACACGCCAGCTCGTGCTCTGTCAGACAACTAGGTGATGCCAGGTCCGAAAATCTTCAGGTGAGCCACACACCCAAAGGTGCGCAGGTAGTCGACCCTCGGCTTCTTGCCACGCCACGCCTCATACGGAGTCACCCCCTTGAGGCTGCGTGTCGGTGATCTGTTGAGGATGTGCATGGCCGTCCACACCGCTTCCGCCCAGAACGTGGCCGGCACGTCCATGCTTTTCATCAGGCTCCTGGCCATCTCAACCACCGTCTGGTTCCGCCTTTCGACGACACCGTTTTGTTGAGGTGAGTACATCGCCGTCGTGTTCCGCCTGATGCCAGCTTCCTCACAACACTGCGTGAATTCAACTAAGTTGAACTCACCGCCTCTATCTGTTCGGAACACGCGCAGCTTCACCTGCCGATTAGTTTCGGCGAGCGCCTTGATTTTCTTGAAGTAACGGAACGCCTCATCCTTGATCCTGAGCACCTCAAGCCATATAAATCGACTGAAGTCATCGAAAATTAACAGGAAGTACTTGTTACCACTCGTAGTGGCTGGTGTGATCAGGCCACAGAGGTCGCCATGGACGAGGTCGAGTGCGCGCTCCGCGCGGTACGCCGTGGCCCGAGGAAATGGAGTGCGATGCATATTTCCAGCGCACACCCATCACAGAAGTGTTTGATTTGCTCAACAACAAGCATGCCTCTCACCATCTCCTTGGCACCAAGGTCGTGGAGGGTGCGGAAGTGGAGGTGATCGAACCTCACATGCCAGAGCCATGCTGGGTCCTGTCCCGCCGCCATGAGGAGACACACCGGCCTCGCTAGGTCGAACAACACCGGATACTGACGATTGCTCGCCCTCTTTACACGTGCAAGGAGCTTGTGCTTTCGATCAAAGAGTCGCAGCTCACCGCCGCTGATGATGGACTGGCAGCCCACCTCATCCAGTTGCCCTAGGCTCACAATGTTGGTGCGAAGCCTGGGGATGAAGTAGACGCTGGTGAGGGCGCGATGCTCGCCGTCCGATCCAGTGAAGAGGACGACGTCGCGCCCACGAATCTCGACCAAGGACCCATCGCCGAACTTGACAGTGTCGTGCACGGTCTCGTCCAGCTCGGTGAGCATCTCCCTGCACCCTGTCATGTGGTTGCTCGCCCCGGAGTCAAAGAACCATCGCTTGCCATCGGTCAGAGTCGGAATCACTCGCTCTTCGTTGGGGTAGACGTACTGGACGCCGGCGTCTGTCCCGCCACGCACCATCTGGGTGTGCGTCGTGCTTGCAACCACCGAGCCATGCGTGTGTGGCTCGCACTCTACAGATGCGCATGTAGTAGGTACCCCAACAGTGATGTCCACCACACTGGCTGTGAGGAGCGTGTCTAGGCGGTCTTCCTCTGCCTAGGCGATGTGTGCTTCCTCGCCCTTGTCTCGCCGGTCGCGCTCGCGCTTCCGGCACTCCTTGGTCCAATGGCCCTGCTTGCCGTAGTAGCGACAGTCACCCTTGCGCCTAGGGGGACCGTCACCGCCGCCCTTTCCCTGGCTACGGTCGCCGGCGGTGGGCTTGCCTTTCCCTTTGCGGTCGCCGCTCCCAGACGAGCCGGCACCGCGATCTCGCTGCTTGCTGCGCGCCGCCCACTCTTCCTTAGTGAGCAGCAGGCGACCGCTGGAGGACGGAGTGTCCTCCTCGTCATCTTCGCGATCCTCGTAGACGAGCAACCTCCCTGTCAGCTCCTCGAGTGACAGCTTCTTCAGATCGACCATCTGCTCGATCGCCATGGCCATCTCCTTGTACGGCCTAGGCACGATGCGTAGCGCCTTCAGTACTGCCTTGCGCTCTTCGATATGATCTCCGAGCGCCTCCAGCTGCTGCATCAGTGTACTAACGCGAAGGATATATGATTCGATTCCCTCGCCTTTAGGGTACCTGAGTTTGTCGTACTCCGAGTTGAGAGTCTGCGCTTTGGACTCGCGGATGCGCTCGATGCCGACACGCATGGTCTTCAAAGTTTCCCACGCATCCATGGCAGTGTCCTTCACCGCCAGCACCCGCATCAGCTCTGGCGGCACCCCCTTGAGGATGAACGCCAGCGCGGGCCGATCATCTCGCGCCGTGCCGATGCCGTCGTGCATGACGTCCCAGAGGCCTTTCGCCTCCAGTTGCACCTTCACCAACAGAGTCCAATCTGAATAATTGGTCTTTGTCAACATCGGTGGTGTCATTGACCCGCCTCCACCTTGGATCACCCGCTCCACCACCCGCGTCTCACCGGCGCCATCGAGAGACAGCCGCGCCGGCGGCTTCGACGGGCTTCCAGGAGGGATCTCTTTGCTCTACTCCGGCCCCTTGTTCTTGTTCTTGTCAACGTCGCTCGCTTGCGATTTCGGCATGATTCCGCGGCGGATCAAACACCGCGCAGGAGTGGAGAGGCGAGTCGAACACCGCAGGCTCTGATACCACTTGACGTTTCCGAGGCGATCACCAACGAGGATGAACCTAGAATTTTGGACGAGTGAGAGTGCCAGAAAGAACACAAGAGATTTTGCGTCGCATACAACTGTGCGACCTTTTCTGGTTTTCCTTCTATCATTTGGAGTCTGATCCGCAGAACTCGCTAACAAAAAACCGAAAACAACGCCACGCACTGGAGGACTTACTGGCCGTGCCATCCCATGACGTCCAACGTGCAACAACTATCTACTCCTTCACAATCGCAACAGAACTGGATCGAGACAAGGAACTAGTCTATGCTACGACTAACTCAAAACTCTGAACATGGTGTGGATGGACACACACTGTACGTCAGGTTTATTCAGAGAACTAATAGTAAACCACTAAGAAACAGGGTTTATTCCTACACGGCCATCAGCCGCGCCTCCAGCTCCTCCTGGCAGCGCACTTGTGTGGCACCGTCCTTCACAACGAGGACTCGCCTTCGAGGCGGCTCCCCGCGACCTCATGGCGTGACACGGATCTCCTACGGCGGCCTTGCGGTGTTGTTCCCTGGCGCCATCACCTTATGGCGGAGACGCATCTTCCAGGCTCCAGGACCTCCGGTTGAGAACTCGACAAGAGCGGCGGAGGGAAGTTTGGCCGGAGCGTACGGAGTGAATGGATAAGATTAGGTGACGTGATAAAAGGTGAGATCTAATATTTGGTGGGGCAATTAAAATCGGACGATTCGGTGCGCGCCGCACACGAGAGAGGGGTGTGCGGTGCCTCTCAATAGATTTTCCCAAGAAAGAAACAAGATCATGGTCAGAAAACTGTCTCACTTCTAGAAACTATGAATGTAGATTTATACAAAAATGGTCACATGAACTCAATCCTTTCATGCCAGATGCACAAGCTTAGTAGTGCAAACAACCGTGTTTGGTATCCCAACACCTAAAACAGCTTGTCTCGGAGGAGCTTACCAGACATTGTGGAAGAAAACCTACTGCATGAATGCATCCCTGCAGCAAAAATAGAAAAAAGACTACACTTTCAATCTCTTTTAGATCCAAAACACAGGACTATACCTGGAAAGCATATACCAAAATAATGACCATGTTTGAGACATTTGACCTTCAAATCATTACCTTACCTTGGTGAGGAAGATATTGAGTAGTATCTCGGCTGAAGGCGAGGAGCAATATCTGCAAAGAAGACACCAAGTGGAGGTTTCGCTGATGGGAACTCTGAAATAACTACCAGGAGAGTTCTTTGACTTGAATTTATCCACTGAGAATATTCCTTCTGCACAATGAAATTCATGTGAGAAAAACAGCATCATTATCAGAAAGTATGAACTTGACCAAGATTACGAACCGAACTTTCTTCTTGTTTTAATAAATGACACTTAAGATGATAATTTAAGATAGACAATGCATAGATGTGAAGTGCACTAAATTTATAATTAGAAAAAAGGTTAGACCTGCATTGCCACGGAATATCTTTATAAGCAAAATATATACTCCCTCGGTCCTAAAATAAGTGACTTGAGTTTGTCTAGATTCGAATATATCTAGACACGTTTTAGTATGTAGATACATCCGAATCTAGAAAAACTGAAATCACTTATTTTAGGACGGAGGGAGTAACTTCATTGACACAGAATTAGCAAAATCTGGAACACCCGTAGTATCTTTATAAGCATTTGCATAGATATATCTGCATTGACACAGAATACTTAAAACATAAACAACCAAATTAAACTCAATATTTTATACAGCAAAATAAGTATGAATATGAACTATGGCCAGGATGATCTATCTCCACAGTAAGACTGTATGTCAACAACTTTTCTGAAATTGCAGCGAAATAAATATGAACATGAAGCAGAACCTGTGATATCTAGGTGTGCTTGTTGCAGAGATAGCATCTGTAAGACTGCACGCCAACAACTTTTCTGAAATTGCAGAGAACAAACATGCATAATTAGCCTCTTGGTATTTAGCACGTGCATATGGTAGCTCAAAACTTGAGAACTGCAGATTATCGTTTCAACAAAATCGACACACGTCGTCCAAAAAAAAATAGTGGCAATGGTAAGAGACGCAAGCAGAGCACTCACAGGAGTGAAGCGGAGGAAGTAGCATGTTGAAGGCCATCAATCCAGCAACAAGTCAAGTTTGGATGGATCAATCGCTAAGGAAACCGTTCTGATGCTTGCAAAAACCTGTAATTCATCGAGCCAAGCTCATACTATCAGAAACCAGGACTTACTGGTAAATAAATATTTAGACTGAAACTAAATCTTGCCTAACAAATAACCACTGGACCTAAGGGAGAAAAGAAATGAAAAGAAACCTTTATTACTCCCTCCGACCCAAATTAATTGACTTGGATTTGCCTACATTCGGATGTATCTAGCACTAAAACATATCTAGATACATCTGAATCTAAATAAATCTAAGTCAATTAATTTGGGTCGGAGGGAGTAACAATTTGTAGTCGAGTAAGAGTACCAACTATATCTTTTCTTAGATAATATTTCAAATGTAAGGCTACCCACACTTCACGTGCTTCACAGAAATGGGCCATACAGTACACTATTTGATGTGCGGTTGATCCAGACATAGATATTTAAGAATACTATAGTGCAAAATTCAGGAGTAGAATTTATACTGAGGTTTTAATAGTCAGTATGGTGACATGAATATTGGAAGTAAGAAATCTTGCGAGCTGGAGCTAAAATGCATGTTTTGAGCGGTACAAGTTCATGTTGCTTACCCATGGGCGTCCCTTTCCTCCACACCCAAACCAAATCACCATGGGTTTCTGCTCCAACCCGAGCAGATCCAAATCCTCCATCGTTTGCTGGTACATGCCTCTTCAATGAGACAACCGCTTGACGTTGCCGCGCTCGCGGATATACTCGAGCCTGCAAAAGAATCGCCCTCTTCAAGGGAGAAAAGTAGGGGGGCGTCAAAGATCAAAACGAAAATAGATGGTGCATGCTCTCTTTTTTTCTCATGCATCTCTCATTAAATGTCTCCCATTCTTATTTACTCCCTCCGTTTCGAAATATAAGATGTTTTAGCTTTATGAAAAATGTATCTAGACTCTTTTAGTATATAGGTTCACTTCAAATCTAAATAAATCTAGACACTAAAAGGAGTCTAGATACACTGTCTTTACAGAGCTAAAACATCTTATATTTTAAAACAGAGGGAGTAGCAGGGAAGGAAATCGAGCTATCAATCGTTGTTTATGTGTAAAATAACCATGAAGAATTCTGTAGGGTCGACAACACCACAAGATAGAAGGAAATAATATCCAGTTGACCTAATGGAAAGGAAGAAATATGAAGAAATTGCAAGTGCCTCATGGATTCTTATTTATCTCGAAACTGCAAACAGCTAATCGAACTACTCATCTTTTTATGGGTGACTGGAACTTATTTTTTGAAGAAGTAAATCACATGGATTATATAGATCAATCATCACCCAACCTTGTTGTATTTTTATTGGACACCTTATAGGTGTAGAGAAACCAAGTCCTGGGAAGCGCGATTGAACATACTGGGAGAGAAGTTGACGCCGCCTACAAGTATAAAACAAATTACAAATTGAGTCAAACATTACAATAAAAATGTGGTGGGAAAACCTATAGGCAGTGATGCCGCCTCATCTTAGCAAGAATATCAACCACAAACTAAGATCACAAATCCAGATTGGATGCAGTACAGTCAGTTGGGGAGGTAGGAATAGAAAGAAACTGAAACAAGAGTAAGAAATCTCTACTACTCCCTCCGTCCTAAAATAAGTGATTTCAGTTTTTCTAGATTCGGATATATCTATATACTAAAACGTGTCTACATATATTCGAATATATAAACTCAAGTCACTTATTTTGAAACAGAGGGAGTACTTAAAAAGAACGAAACGTTCCGTGTTCTGTCCCTGTCCTCCACCACACGTCTCGCCATCATGTATGCCCAACGACATCTCCAGATCGTGAGCGAGAGTGGCAGAACGAAGGAACATCTGGAGCCACACATCTCGCCATCATGTATGCCCAACGACATCTCCAGATCATGAGCGAGAGTGGCAGAACGAAGGAACATCTGGAGGCATGGATTCCGAGATCTCGGCATGGAGGCCCGGATCAGATCTCCCCATTTGATCTTCCTTTTCTGGTAGTAGATATTCCTTTGATTTTTTTTTGGAATTAGCGTGCTTTTTGGTGGAAAGATAATGTGCATCATGAAACGGTTGTTTGGTTTCTTCCAATCTGGAGAATGTTAGAGTATATTTGTATATTATAGTTTCTCCGTATGTTAGGGGCTTTATGTATATTTGTACATGTACATGTACTATATATTCTGGCCTTTGGCCATCTGATAATACAAACATCTATTACCCTAACATGGTATCAGAGCCGTAAGGCTTTTTTCTCCCTCGCAGCCGCCGCCGTCGCTCGCCCCGGCATCCCGCTGCCGCCGCCTCCGTCTCCGGCGGCCGCCACCGCTCGCCCCGGCTGCCCGCCGCCGCCGCCGCCTCCTCTCCGGCCGCCACCGCCGACTCCGCCTCCGCCGCTGCCTCCTCCGGCCGCCCATCCGGCACCGCCTCCGCCTTCGCCGCCGTCTCCTCCGGTCGCCCGTCCGCCGCCTCCGCCTCCGCCACCGTCTCCTCCGGTCGCCCGTCCGCCGCCTCCGCCGCCTCTTCCAGTCGCCCGTCCGCCGCCTCCGCCGCCTCCTCCGGCCGCCCATCCCTGGCCGCCGCTCTCCCCAGCTCTCCGCTGCCGCGCCCAGCCGCCTAGTTTTCGTCCGATCTAGATCGGATCTGAGAAAAAAAATCGACAGAGCTATGTCTTCCTCGTCGGGCTATGTTGCGATTCCTCGCTGCCCGGTGATTTTTGATGGCGCGAATTATCCTGATTTCGCTGCCTTCATGCGCGTCCATATGCGCGGTCTTCGCCTTTGGGGTGTGCTTTCCGGTGAGGTCTCCTGTCCACCGCGACCCGTTGCGCCTACGACACCTATTGCACCGACGCCCGTTGCCCTTGCCCCCGATGTCACCCAGGCGGTCAAGGATGCAGCCCAGAGTGCTGATGATACTGCTGGGGATGATTATGATCGAAAGGTCTAGGAACATTCTACTGTTGTTGCGACCTACCGGCTGGATCTCGCTGACTACACTCAGTGGATAGATGAGGATGCTCGTGCTGCTGCTGTTCTCACTTCCAGTGTTCTGCCTCAGTATGCTGCTGAGTTCATGGGTCTTCCCACTGCTGCTACTCAGTGGGCTTTTCTTCGTCAGCGCTATCAGCCGTCTGGAGATGCTCTTTATCTGTCTGTGGTTCGTCAGGAGCATGATCTTAAGCAGGGTGATTCCACTATTGATGAGTTCTATACTCAGAGTGCTGCTATTTGGCGTCAGCTTGACTCTCTTCGTACAGCTGTGTGTAACACCTGTCCCTGTTGTCTGATTGTGCACGCGGATCTGGAGTTTTAGCGCGTCTTTGAGTTCTTGTCGCAGCTCCGCAAGGAGTTTGAGCCGCGTCGTGCCCAGCTGCTTGCCTGTGGTCGTGTTCCGCTCTCTGAGGTACTGGCTGAGCTTCGTGCTGAGGAGACTCATCTTCGTGGTGCTGGTCTTCTTGAGGTTCCATCTGTTCTTGCTGCTCGTGGTCCCCCCGTGCCGTCGGCTTCGTCGCGGTCACTAGCACCGCCGCTACTCTCTGCTCCGCCGGCCCAGGGTCAGAGGCAGCCTCAGCACCCTCGTGGTTCTCGTCCTCCCTGCGCCCAATGTGGCAAGTCTGGCCACGATATCTCTGGCTGCTGGACGAGGGATCCCCGCTTACGTCAGCAGTACCTTGCTCGTCGGCAGGCTGGCTCTTCAGGATCTTCTGCCGTTGCTTCTGGACCTCCTTCTGATGAACTGTCTGATCAGGATATTAACCGTGGTCTCCGTAGTCTGCTCGCTGCTACAGGCTCTTCCTCGTCGGGTACTGCTGGTTCTATGCCTAGCTCTTCTGGCACCGCGCGACCATCACCTTCTACACAGTCAGGTACGTCATCCCCGTGGTATCTGGATTCTGGAGCTTCTTTTCATATGACTTCTGCGTCTTCTATTCTTTCTGCTCTTCGCTCTCTTATTTCTCCTGTTCGTGTTATCACGACTGATGGTACCTCTCTTCCTGTTTCTAGTCGAGGCACCCTCTCTACTTTCTCTTTCTCTATTCCTGATGTTTCTCATGTTCCCAGTCTTAAGATGAACCTTTTCTCTGCTAGTCAGCTTACTGATTCTGGTTGTCGTGTCATTCTTGATGCTGATTCTTGTGTTGTTCAGGATCTTCGTACACAGGCTCTGGTTGGAGCTGGCCCTCGCAGTCTTGAGTCTCCGGGGCTATGGGAGTTAGAGTGGCTTCGCGTTCCTTCCGCTGACACTTCCTCTGCCAGTTCTCCTGCGGTTGCTGCTTCTGTCACCGGCTCGTTTCAGCAGTGGCATCATCGTCTGGGTCATCTTTGTGGCTCCCGTTTATCGTCATTAGTTCGTCGTGGTCTTCTGGGGTCTGTCTCAGGAGATGTGTCTTTACATTCGTGTCAGGGTTGTAGGTTAGACAAACAGATTCAGCTTCCCTATCCTACTAGTGTGTCTGTATCTCAGCGACCTTTTGTTTTGGTTCATTCTGATGTTTGGGGTCCAGCTCCCTTTGCTTCAAAAGGGGGCCATCGATACTATATTTTGTTCATTGATGATTTTTCACGGTACACCTGGTTGTTTTTTATGCGCTCTCGCAGTGAGGTGTTTGCTATTTATTAGCGCTTTGTGGCCATGGTTCGTACTCAGTATTCCACTCATATTCGCGTGTTTCGTGTTGATTCTGTAGGAGAGTATATCTCCCAGCACCTGCGTGGCATTCTTGCTGAGCAGGGCACCCTTGCTCAGTTCTCGTGTCCCGGCGCCCATGCTCAAAATGGTGTCGCCGAGCGTAAGCATCATCATATTCTTGAGACTACCCGTGCTATGATGATTGCTTCCTCTCTTCCGCCGCATTTCTGGGCTGAGGTTATCGCTACGTCGACTTACCTCATTAACATCCAGCCTTCTGCTGCTCTTCAGGGTGGCATTCCTCTCGAGCGTCTCTCTGGTACCTGTCCAGACTACTCGACTCTTCGTTTATTTGGTTGTGTTTGCTATGTCCTTCTCCCTCCTCGCGAACGCACCAAACTGACCGCTCAGTCTGTTGAGTGTGTCTTTCTCGGTTACAGTGATGAGCATAAGGGCTATCGTTGTTGAGACCCTGTTGGTCGTCGGATGCACATCTCTCGTGATGTCACGTTCGATGAGACGCGTCCTTTCTATCCTCGCCCCACCTCTGGTACTTACCCAACAGATGATCTCTCTTTTCTTCTTTTTCCTGATACACCTTCCGCTGTCCCTTCTCCTCCATCTCCCCCTTCTGATGCGCCTCCTTTGGTGTCGGCGCCATCCTCTCCTCCGTCTAGTTCCCCTAGTTCTCCCCGTTCTCCGGCTTCAGACCCTTCCTCCGCTGTTCCTTCTTCCTCCTCTTTAGATGAGTCATCTTCCGCGGATGAGCTTCCTTCTTCACGGCTTGTTCGTCAGCGTCATGCTCCAGACCGTTACTCGCCTAGTCAGTATGGTCTCTCTGTCGTCTCCGAGCCGACTTCTTATGGGATGCCGCGTGTCATCCTAAATGGCAGCTTGCCGTGGCTGAGGAGATCGCTGCGCTTGAGCGCACTGGCACCTGGGATCTTGTTTCTCCCCCTTCTGGTGTTCGTCCTATCACGTGTAAGTGGGTCTATAAAATTAAGACCCGCTCTGATGGATCTCTTGAGCGCTATAAAGTGCGTCTTGTGGCTCGTGGTTTTCAGCAGGAACACGGCTGTGATTATGGTGAGACTTTTGCCCCTGTGGCTCATATGACCACGGTGCGTACTCTTCTTGTTGTTGCTTCTGTTCGACGCTGGTCTGTGTCCCAGCTTGATGTTCAGAATGCTTTTCTTAATGGCAAGTTGAGTGAGGAGGTTTATATGCAGCCTCCTCCTGGGTATTCTGTTCCCGATGGGATGGTTTGTCGTCTTTGACATTCTCTTTATGGCCTGAAACAGGCCCCTCGTGCCTGGTTTGAGCGCTTTGACTCTGTGGTGACTACTGCTGGTTTCTCTCCTAGTTCTCATGATCCAGCGCTTTTTGTTCACACTTCTCCTCGTGGACGTACTCTTCTCCTTCTCTATGTTGATGATATGATCATTACTGGTGATGATCCTGAGTATATTGCCTTTGTCAAGGCTCGTCTCCATGATCAGTTTCTTATGACTGATCTTGGTCCTCTTCGCTACTTTCTTGGGATTGAGGTTTCCTCCACTTCTGATGGCTTTTCTATCTCTCAGGAAAAGTATATTCAGGATCTTCTTGCTCGGGCTGCTCTTGCGGATGAGCGCACCGTTGAGACTCCTATGGAGCTTAATGTTAAGCTTCGTCCTACTGATGGTGATCCTCTTCCCGATCCCACTCGTTATCGCCATCTTGTTGGGAGTCTTGTTTATCTTGCTGTCACTCGTCCTGATATCTCTTATCCTGTTCATATTCTGAGTCAGTTTGTCTCAGCTCCTACCACTGTTCACTACGGTCATCTCCTCCGTGTCATTCGTTATCTTTGTGGCACAATTACTCGTCGCCTTTTCTTCCCTCGTTCTAGCTCTCTCCAGCTCCAGTGCTACTCGGATGCTACGTGGGCGAATGATCCTACGGATCGTCGTTCACTTTCTGCTTACTGTGCGTTTTTTGGTGGTTCGCTTGTTGCTTGGAAGACGAAGAAACAGGTAGCGGTTTCCTGTTCGAGTGTTGAGGCTGAGCTGCGGGCTATGGCTTCGGTGACCGCTGAGGTGACCTGGTTACGGTGGTTGCTTGCAGATTTTGGGGTCTCTGTTATGACACCCACTCCACTTTTGTCAGACAGTACATGTGCTATCAGTATTGCACGTGATCCGGTCAAGCATGAGCTGACCAAGCATATTGGTGTTGATGCTTTTTATACACGTGCTTAGGTGCAGGATCAGGTTGTTGCGCTCCATTATGTGCCTTCAGACTTGCAGTTGGCAGATTTCTTTACAAAGGCACAAACCCGCGCACAACATGATTTTTTGCTCTCCAAACTCAGTGTTGTGGATCCACCATGAGTTTGAGGAGGGGGGGGGGGTGTTAGAGTATATTTGTATATTGTAGTTTCCCATATGTTAGGGGGCTTTCTGTAACACCTAAACGAAAAATCA
This sequence comes from Avena eriantha, assembly GCA_910589775.1. Taxonomy (NCBI): domain Eukaryota; kingdom Viridiplantae; phylum Streptophyta; class Magnoliopsida; order Poales; family Poaceae; genus Avena; species Avena eriantha. Next base: position 106,576,386 of record OU342740.1, on the reverse strand, counting down.
CATGGTTGGAGAATTTGACTGAGCTAGATTAAACTACTGTTGTTTCTGACTTTTTTGATCTGTTGAACATGTACGTACGCTATATTCAGTTCTGTGATTCAGCCCTTGTTAAATCTAGAGCATCACTAGGCTGAAGCACAAATTACAACCAAATTAAGATACCACTAACATGTTGAATAACGTTGTTTTTCAGGTACAGCTAGAGAGTATCACTCGTACTCATGTAACAAGCCTCTTCTAATCTATTATATGGAAACACTTAATCTTATAGATTGATCACCAAGTTCTTGTTAATATGCTTGTGCATCTTCATATTTCAGTTAGTCTTCCACTTTTAACTGTCGTGAAGTTACTTGGTGCCTTCACCGTCTATTGTCCAAAAGTGATTGTGTTATATGAAAATTTCTAGAGTTTTGGTTGCTCTTTTTGTGAGTGTGTCAGATACTTATGCATTTGTTGCAAACTACGCTGTTACGCATGAGTTTACTTTCAGTTTTGAGCGTTGTTGTGTAAACTTAAATTTGAAACAACTCAAATAGTCCTTTCTGTTTCCCATGAAACTATAGCATAGCGTGGTTCCAAGAAAGTACTATAGTCTGGATGCTTAATTAGTATGTATTCATAACAAAAATAGCTTGTGTTGTTTTACAAGACTGTATATGGTGGCCTGCGATAGTGGGTAAAAGGCTTAGATATGACTTACATTATCGAACTCTGACAAAATATGAGAAAGCTCTCCCATGAACCAGATCAGCTCAACATAAGAAAAATATTATGACCGCCAATATTATTTAGTTAGCAAGGTTCAGATGTTCAGAGTAGTTAGTGTATGAGCTTCATGCAAATAGTACTATATATAATTAAAAAATGATTAACACTACCATTGACATCATTCATGCGAGGCCTATGACTACAACGGAACCGGGAAAGAAGAATAAAGAGCTATACGGTTGAAGTAAGCATCCTTGATTGTACGAGTAGGTGGTGAGAATGGTAATGGTCTATCTAGAATATCTCTATTGAGAAACAATAACTCGATGTTAAGTTGCTTCAAAGATACATAGTTATAATTTAATATGAAATGCTATGATCTTTCATTAATCACATGATAAGGAATGATTAATTATTTTCTGAGCGAGAGTTCTTAAAATGAAAGTACTTCCATTTCCTGTGAGTTTTCTCTCATCATATTTTATGTAATACTGGTTTATCCTACATTACCTAATTGAAGTTTTATGGTATGACAGCTCATACCAAGAGAGCAAACGTTGGTTGTGTGGTCACTGCTCTATGTCCTTGATGTGACAGGTGGTAGCACAACCGAGAGGCACCACTTGGTCTATTCAGCAATGGTTTGCGGGAGCGCAGCGAGAGCCGCCAAATAGTAGTCTGCAATGGCTTGATAGGTGAGCCTGGGATCATGCTGCATATCAGGGATACAGATAGTAAGCATTCAATTCACTTTCTAATCTAGACTTTAGGTTCCAATGTTCTACACTCCACTTTTGAAATGTATTTTCTGTGATCAATCATATGTCAAACACCCCTCTTTATGTGATTAATGATGTGTCAAATGATTACGAGTTCTTATCTCTTCATTTTATGTCAGAGAATTTACTATGCACAAATCTAAAATAATCATATGGAGAGAGATTTTAAAGGAGTGAATCTTATTATATCTGTGATTTTTATCTTCTTTTTGAAAGGGATCAATGATTTTTCTTTTTCAACACAATTTCCCATGTTCGCATCTTAATATCACCAACAATATTCACGTTCATTATGTGAGGAGCATAAACTACCACTCCACTGAATTGATGCAACACGGGTTATATGTATCATTCAGTCCGATGTGGCTAGACTAATTTTGGCATGTAGGATTCCATTGGCACTTCTGTGGCAACAATACAAGTTTATAGAGAACCTAGGCATGGCTGGTGTTATACTGTTTAGCTTTCATTTGCTGGTGAGTTGTACTTCCAAATCTCTAAATCATGTATCGCCATTTGAAACAATTTTGCTACAATCCACTCGGTTCTCTAGCATTACAAATGAAACAGTTCATAGTGAATCAAGATTGATCACGTCTATACAATTCTAATAGTTCTTAATCTGAAGGTGTGTCTGAGTGTTTGGGAAGAGAAGCATGGTGTGTTTTAGTTCAGAATCCAGATGATCTAAATTAAGGTCACTGGAGTCATTAAATTATTTTGCATCCTATTTTGTACACGTTAAATGGTTTTTATTTTAACTACTATATTGCGTTGTTTGCTATTTCTTCTCATGTCACTACTAGGAAAAACGTTACCAGTGGCGCACCAAAAAATATTTCGGTGGCGCATCTAGTGGTCGTCACTAAATTGTCACCACTAAAATTATATTTCTATGGTGTATATGCATATGCGCCATAGAATTCTCAAAATAATGTGGCACATATGTTCATATGCGCCACAGAATTCTGTCCAAGATTATATGACGCATATGGCTATATGCGCCACAGAATTCTATGATACATTCGCCACAGAATCCCTTTTTTCAGAAGTTCAAAATTTTCAGAATCAGGTACAAATACATGTATTTTACAGGAAATACACAAGAATTGACAGAAATTCACAGAAAAGCTACATACAGCAGTACAAATGTTCTAGTTCACATATAATACATCAACAAGCACGAATGTTCTAAAGTGTTCATCAATCACATAATTTAAAACCGAATAAGTGTACAAGTACATTTCACAAGTGTTCATCTCACTCACATAACTTACAACCGCGTGATGTTGTCACCACCTACCTTAGGACAGAATGTAGTACACCGTAACCACGATGCCGCTCAACGGTCGACCGTAACAAGCTATAAAACGACATATTTTAATACACTACTAAGGTAGACTCCTGGTTCAGTCTAAGGGTTGGGGGAGAACAAGATGTCCCACCGGCTGTCGAGGATGCCGAGGGTGACCATGAGGACGGTGCTGAGGCGCAGCACTAGCCTGTCACTACGGGTTCTCGCGGCCTCCGACGCAATGAACCTGATGGATGGCGACCCAAGGCAGACCTTAGCGAAGAATATGGATCACTGACCCCCTCCGCCACCATCGCTTCCTTGAGGCCGACACGCTCGCGCCAGTGTGCAGATCCTGAAGTGAACAAAGATAAAATATTCAGGATGCTGATTTGTACTACTGTCCATAAATTAATTGGTAAATATATATAAACCATACAGATTTGCAAGTGCTATTAGTATTGAAGAATCAAAACTAAATGTAAACCACACCATAGACAAAAATAATGGCTATCGGGAAGGATGGAGTTACACTAAATTATGAGAAACCACGCAAGAAAGCCGTGAGTTTCTACCGATTTCTGCATCCGCAATGAATGTTGAGCAAACTAAACTCGTAAACTAGTGCCATGTGCGTAAATGAATTTGCATATGTAACTTAAAAAGAATACATGTCCAATCCGCTCGCAATACAGTAGCAAAAAAGGAGATACACAAAGGGAAATTCTACCCACGTGCATGCACAAACAGTTCGTGAACTGAATTAGCCTACAGGCATGCCTCGCGAGCTATGCTTGGTTGAAACTTAAATCTCGGAACACAACACATCTGTGTGATTTAGGCCTGCTAACATATCCCATTATTTAGTTCTTGTGCTCCTGGGATTTATCTACTACTCCATATGTTCCAAATTAATTGGTTCAAACAGTTAAATTGAGATCCAATTAGTGTGGTATCTCAAGGTACATGCAGTACCATCTCTACCTGTTGAGATAACAGGTAGCAATTCATATGCAGGAAAATCATATATGCTTTGAACGAGAAAAATATGGCACTATCTCTGAATAATAAGCATCAAACAATCAAAATAAATTAGCACATCTACATATCTACCGCATATGCACACTAAGAGAAACGTTTTTTTAGCGAGAATACAAGGAGGAGGAGAGAAAGCTCACGTGGCAGCAGCAGATCAGAGTCATCGTTAGCAGCAACATGTCAAGAGTCGTGGTAGGTGGCAGGAGCTCGCGACGTGTCCGGCAGCAGCAGCTCCTCGCAGGCGACCGGCATCTCGTCGTCCGCGTCTTGGCATTGTCTAGGCTAGCTCGCTGCAGCACGACCGCTACAGGGACAAGCACTGGCATAGTGTCCGCCCCACGCGGATGTGCTCCCGCGCGCCCCTGGTCTGTGGGGTGCTCCCCGGTCGCCAAGAGAAGGGGCACCAGGGCACAGCGCCCCTGCCAGCACCGGGGTGGTCCGGTCATGGGGCGGGCGGTTGGATCGGAAATCCAGCGCGTGGGCTAGGGTTAATCATGGTGGCCCATGAAGGATGCAGATCGACGATTGCAGGGCGTGGAGTTGTGGAGGAGGAGCAGCATGTGTCGGGGCGGTGGTCTGCAGCGCGAGGCCACCCTGGAGCCGGCGCAAAGGGGGTCGCCGGGAGGGGAAGGCACGCGAGAGGACGAGGGGCTGCAGGTAGATGTTTTTTTTCCGAGTCAGGAAGGCCGAAGGGTGGGACTCGGGCTGAACTAACGGAGAAAATTTTGCCTCACAGTCACAACACAGGTTTTGGGCCAAAATTCCATCCCCGCGCTCGGCCCGAAATCTCTGTTTGGCGTTTGGCTGGCTCAATTAACTTAGACCAATTCAGCGAAATGCAATGCAATGCATAGGTGACCTATCCCTGTACCAGCCACTTGAGATGTCCAGCTAGTTGAGATGTCGTTCGGTCTGAATAGGCTCTAGATCTCCATCAAAATTATTTTGATGTACGTGGCATGACACACTGTGTGTCCTTAAACAAACTCCTTCAGAATTTGGATCAAGCTAGGGCTCGAACGAGCACGCAGGACACGAGCCCATAAGAAACATGACTTCAACCTTATTCTGTGAACAGGGCACGGTCCCGGATAACCAAGAAAGAGCTGCAATAATTATAACAAACGGTGGAGTTACAACTTACAAATTGGACATCAACAAAAATAGAGAATGACAAATTAGCCCTAAAATTTAGAACATAAGATGTCGGAGATAAAACTGAAAACGCATTCGGGTGAGTATGAGCAAAATGAAGTGGAAGGGAGGAGGACGAGCTAGTCGGAGGTGGGAAGAAGGGAAATGGTGGTGGTAGGTAGGAGGGGATGCCACCTTTTTTTAGATCTGTTTCGCGCATTCTGGGAGAACTCTGTGACGCATATGTTGTATGCGCCACAAAAATTTGAAATTCTGTCGCGCATATTGCCATATACGCCACAGAATTCTGGCCCGGCCCATGTATTGGGGTCAGGCCCACATGGGCCCACAGGAATTCTATGGCGCATATGGCTATATGCGCCACAAAATTCTCACTTTCTGTGGCGCATATAGCTATATGCGCCATAGAATTGCAATAATTCTGTGGAGCATTTGCTATATGCGCCACAAAATTAATTTTAGTGTAGCATTTTTTCTATATGCGCCACAAAATTAAAATCTACCTATAATCGTTTTCCTAGTAGTGCGTAAATACTAAAGATTGTACAGCCAAGGTCTTCTATAGTACAAACTAAGAGAGAATTGGCTGCTTGATTCTTTACAAACAAGTCTTGTCCTAAGCTAGGTTGTGTTGCTACAAACAATATGTATGACATGATTGATGCCACTTCGCTAGAAAAAGAAATGTTGTTTCCAACCGATGTTTGTGGAATCATTTTATCTTTTAAATATAAATAATACATATTGATCTCAGCATGGAGTTGAGAGACATAAAGTAGATAGGGAGTGGAATGGAGGTGGAAGATGGAGCGAGGTTTGATGGATCCTGAGCTCCCCGGAGCTAGGTTTCTAAGCTTTAGAATTGTGAATTCAAAAGTTGCAAAATAATACAATGATGTAGCTAACTATGTGCTCTATCGTGATCTAAAATTTCAGCTCAAAACATTATGTACTTTAGGCTCAGCAAAAAATAACAAATTGAGTTTTTGTTGTTGGTGAACAGCGTTAAACAGGGCACTAAATTGTGATTTCGTATTTTTTTCTGAGCCCAAAATCTGTAATATTTCGAGCTAAAAATCTACATACTGTTAGATTTCGTGGTTGATTACATCCAGACATTTTTTGAATTTTTTGGAAACATATTAATCCAAATTTCTAGAATTTGAAAAATAAAACTGAGCCCTGGTTCCATCCGTTTTATTTGGTGAAAGATGTAACTAATAAGTCTGACACTAGCGCTATGTCTCATATTCTTTTTGTCACACGGGTATTTTGCTAAAGCTACCGACCCATGATACATAAACTTACTACATTGACACAAATGGAAAATCTGAAGTTAAACTTCCAGTAACAAAACTAAAGAAATTGACACAAATGAAAAATCTAAAGCTAAACTCCCAGTAACAAAACTAAAGAAATCATAATATGATGATCACATTATGGGAGATATAAAGTAGACTAGGATTAGGAATAGTGGTGGAAGATGTAACTAATAATTCGTCAATAGCACTATGTCTTGAGATTTTTTTTCTCGGATGGGTAATTGTGCTGAAGTTACCAACCCACGGTATGTAAACTTAGTAAATTTGACACAAATGGAAAATCTGAAAATATTTTCCTTTAACACAACTAAAAAAAATCATAATATGATCATCACATTATTGAAAAAGCACAAACAAAGACACAAATCTGAAGTTAAACTTCTTGAAACAAAACTAAAAAATCATACATATGATCATCACATTATTGAAAAAGCACAAATGCATGGTTAAAAAAGTTGAAAAAGTAAATGCCATCAAAAGTTAAAGGAAGAAAAAGAAAGGAATAAAAATTTAAAAGATAAATGGTATCAAAATTTAAAGGAAGAGAAAGAGATGGAGAAAGTTGAGAATACCGTTTTAATGTGCCCAAGGGTATAAGTATATAGTACACCCTCACAAAACAGAGAGTATATATTACACTAGTTTTAACCACTAAATATGTTGCACCCATTGCAACGCACGGACAATTAACTAGTGAGAAGAAAGTGCTCACCTGGGGACGTAGGCAGGGAGGTACAACACCTGATGAGGTAGGTCGGACAAGAGAAGAGTCAGTGACACGGCCATGGACGGCGCTCAAAGCCAGGCGCGCTGGTTCCAAGGAAGCGGAGGTTGCACGACGTCAGGGACTCCCCGCGCTGCCGTCCTCCGGCTCACATCGTCGTTGTCGGCTGGGTCGCGGCGGAGGAAGAGACGTATGCCGCAGTCGGCGAGGGAAAATATGGAGGCAGCGGTGGTCTTCCTCTCCACCTCGGCCGGCGGCTCCCGGCCCGCAGCAGCACCGCTAGGAGGTCTCCTCCACAACAACGTCCCGTCCCCGTCGGATTTTGAGGCAAGGGAGGCGGGGGAGACAGGGTGGGGAGACGCAGTTAGGGACGAGGAGACGGGAGAGAGAGACGAGACTCGGGAGAAGGATTGGGGGAAGCAGACAACACATATACTTTGGCCGTGTTTGGTAGGTGGGATTTCCGTTTCGCCCATGCGGTGAGAAGAAAGAAGTCTATTTGGTGATTCGGTCCGTTAAGTTTGCTGCACTGCACGAGTTTTAAAGTAGGCCAAAAATGGCCCGCTGGAAACGTTGATTTTGGGCGTTTCTGCGGGAACAGGCTCCGCTCGTGCAAAAGTGGGCGAAAAGTTGCGCCGCCCGTACGAGCTCGGCGATGGCATGAACCACGGGTTCTACAAAAACTGGCAGGAGAAAAATTTTCACCGGCCGCTGAAGGCCGCCGGTATAAAGAACTTCCCGCCACACCAAGGTCCCTCGTCACCATTTTCCTCATTCTTCGAGCTCTCGAGCTGGAAAGGTTCTTCATCGCGCAATAGGTAAGCGGTGGGGTGGCGGTGGTGGTTGTAGATCGGTTGATGTAGGTGTTCTTCTCCAAGATCTTCATCGTCGACGTACTCCGCTCCTCTGATGCCGGCGAGTTTCATCAAACCCCAGGTCTAGTAGCTTCGGTGTGTTACACCTCCTAGATGTGATTGTAATTTGCGGTAGATCTATGTTAGTATGTCTAAGGAATTGGTAGGTGTACTCATAGATTGCTGTTTTTCTAGACTCATTGCATTTTTAAGCTTATGTTCATGTGTAGTCTAGGTCCTGATATGTGCGACCGTGAGATATGTAGGACATGACCCACGATGAGTTTAGTCAGGCCCTCCTGGATTCTTAGGAGACCTTTGTTGCTGAGACCCAATCCCAGCTCCTACCTCTGAGGCTGACCTATCCTCAGCACATGGAGATCTTGGTTGTGCCTCCGATGACCAGGTACACAGTGGAGCAGATTACAGAGCAAGCTGCCAAAATCATGGCCTAAAAGAAAGCCAAAGCTAGCAAAGCCCACACCACAGGCCAGTGCAAGGGGTGAAGGGCAGCATGGAGTGGGAACCGTTCCTCTCGACGTTCGTGCTCATCCAGATGTGTGAGATCATCAAGAGCGACGTCAGGATGGGGAAGGGGTTCAAAGAAGTGCACCTGAACATTGTTGCCCGCAAGGTGTTTGAGTTATGTGGCATCGAGATATCCTCCCAGCAGGTTTATGATACCTTCGATCCGGATTCACAGATGTAGTATAATAGCTTTTCCCCTAGAATACCTAGATTTAATCGAACCTTGGAAAGCAAGGCTAAAAGGAAATAAAAGGACACGCTACAAGACTTTGTTTCTTTATTTTACCTTAGTTTACCGAACCAATTTAGTTTACTTGTAATGGGTTGAATCAATGGATGAAGATAGGCTAGGGTTGAAGATCCACCTCATATGGGATAAAAGATAATAATAAGCATAGTCATGTGTAATATTTAAAGGGAGATAATCTCTTACGGGTAACACATCCTAATATACTAGAGCCCCCATGATGCAGCGGGCATAGAAATAGTCTCTTAATCCACTGAGTGCACACTGAAGTAACAGGCTACAAACGATTATTACATGTAAAACACGAATCAAAACTTTAAGTGGTGATGTTATTGTGATCCTGAATGGGTCGTTAAGCGAAGACCGTACTATGCTTTCTATCACTAGGGTTCCTATGAGATCGTTGCTAGCCAAGTATCTCACCTCAAGCCATTATTAGTCTATGGGATCTTGGGTACCTACAAGTCCACAGATCGAGACAAGATACAAAGAAACAAAAGCTATAAATCTCAATTGCAAACAAAATACTCCAATGGATTAGATGCACATAATTGCTGCTAGATTTCTCTCCAACTCGCAGCCCGTGAGAACTACTCACTCATAACAAATAGATCAGAGATAGAAAATATCGTATAAATACTTAGATTGAAATCAAATATTATTACAATGGTTGCCAAATCACAAGGAGATCTAAAGTACAAAGCAATGGCTATGGTTAATGGAGGGGATTGATGATGGAAGTGATGAACAATGGATGAACAATGGTGTGGATCTTCTTTGGTGGTGTTGTGATGTAATCTGAGAATTGCGGATCTCTAGCTGGCGGCTGGAGCCTCAAAATATATAGGCATCTTCATGAAAGTCATAGGGTTTGACGAGACAATGCCAACGCCACCTGGTACGGGCGGACGGTACGGGCGGGCTATGTATGTAACATTGGTCATTGCTTGCTGACGCCTAGGAATGACTCCCCAATTACTTAGCCGTGTGAACTTTCTCAAAACCTTCATTATGACTCCTGATTTCGCATTAAAACCCATGATTTCCTGCACAACACAATTCAAAGAAAGCTTTTGCATATCTTCGCAATTATTAGTCATTAGTGGTAAGGATTGAGAGTTTATTGTCAATTGCTTGACTTAAAACAATGTTTAAATGCGGTGGAAGATGAAACAAAAGAACTATATGGAATTCAGCGTTTAAACTTGAAACAACGAGAATAAGAATTCACTTACGGTTGGTAGTCATATACGCTCAGCACTTCATTCATTTGCGAGGCTTATCAAAGTTAGAGACATGACAAAAAATACTATACAAGCTACGGTAAGTCAAGACAATCAAAGTAAAGTTTAATATAAGTATAAATAACTAGAAGTGTAGCAATCAATCCTATTCTTTTAGTTAACTCTCAGCATGCCAAGGAACACTAGGATGTTTAAATAGCATAATTGAGTAAGAGAGTTTCATGTCCTAAGTAGTATAACAATGAAGTGTCTTATTTACACCCACATCAATAAATCAAGTCTATCAAAAACACTTTTAATCCAATCATTGTTTTTAAAGAAAAATTCGTAGAGTAGTAATGAGACCATGCCAAGGACTTGTTATGTGGATCCTCAGAGATATCTTTTTCTTTTTATTCTTTAAAGAATCGATGGCTATTTCTTTTGCAAGTGCTTGCACAACCTTTGAGAGTTACTTTTGTGCATATATTGACACGTATGCCACTCATGTCATCAACTCATAGCCAAAATCCGGGGTTATACCATAGAACTTTTAAAATCTAGCGAAGTTGTTGGATCCCAAAGGTGTGTATTAGAGACATGAAACAAAATTATATCTCCCTCTTTTTTTGAGCTAGTACCGCGGTTTGATCCACAAGGTTAGCTTTGGCATGCATCACAATTACAACTAGACTTTATTGAAGGAAATATGCCCTGAGAGGCAGTAATAAAGTTGTTATTATATATTCCTTATATATGATAGATGTTTATTTTACATGCTAGAATTTTAGTGATCGGAAACATCAATACATGTGTGTTTAATAAACAAAAAGGGTTCCTAGTTATGCCTCTCTTATAGACTAGCTTGTTGATTAACAAGATGATCAAGGTTTCCTGATCATGGACATTGGATTTTGTTAATAACAAGGTCACACCATTGGTGGAATGATGTGATAAACATTCATCCGAAGTATAGCATTACGATCAAGTCATTATGTTTATATTGCTATAACATCATACGAAGTAATCTTTATCCTTAGACCATGAGATCATGTTAATTGCTAACACCAGAAGAGTATCTTGATAACATCAAACGTCACACCGTAACATGGTGACTATAAAGATGGGTTCAGTACTACGAAGGTGTTATGTTGAGGCTCATGGATCAAGAGTGGAATTTGTCAATCCAGATGACAGATAGATATACTCTGGGCCCTCTCGGTGATATCACATTAAGATAGCTTGCAAGCAAGTGATGTGATCACTAGAATGTTATATCACGGGAACGAGAAAAGAGTGCATGTCGGTAACGAGATCAAACTAGGTATGGAGATACCGATGATCGAATCTCGGACATGTAATATATCGAGAGACAAAGGGATTTAGTTACAAGCGTAAAAGGTTCTCACGATTACAGAAGTCATCGTTGAATGTGTAGGAGTCAGTACGGATCTCCAGGTCCCGCTGCTGATTATTGATCGGAGAAGGGTCTCGATCATGTCTACATTATTCGCGAACTGTAGGGTGGCATACTTAAGAGGTTCCGGACACCATTTTGGAGCACATATGTTTTAGAAGAAAGAATTGCAAAGCGTAGGAATTGTTTCAATAGAAACCGGAAATTGTTTCGGGTGAAATTGCAGAAAGTGGTTCTGCATGTGATATTGAAATATTGCAAGGGGCTATATGTGAATGTTTGTTAATTAAAGTAATTAAAAAAATTCTGAATAAATTTAATAAAAAGATTTTTATTAAATGAGAGAGCATTAAATTTGGAGAAATTTAATGCTTTAAAGTGGAGACTTTAAAATTGAATGTGAAGAAGCATTTTAATGTGGAGGGGTTACCACCACATGAATGGGGGAGGTGAGGGGTCACCCCCCATGCGCCGGCCATGGAGAGAGGGGGCACCCCCCTCCTCCTATAAAAGGCCACCCATTCCCCCCTTCATCCTCACACCTCCTTATGAAGGATATCTCTCCCCCTCTAGAATTATTTCCCCATGGTCTCGGATCAGCGAGATACATGTTCCCGGTGGCATTTCGTCTGGAAAGGAGTTGCTGCTTCCGCTGGATCGCTGGAGCGAGGAGGTGGAGGTTGTCCGGTGGCTTGAACGTGTGTGCGAGTACGGATGCGCTGCTGAGTTGCGGCGCTCGGACTTCCTCACGATCTTGAGATCGGCAAGTGTACGACTACATCAACCACGAGTTCGTACTCATTAACAAAACTCGTTATCTTCAAGGGTAAGTTTTCGTTGGATGTATGTCAACCCGTTGCTTTGTACCTAGTAGATAGATCTTGGCGTGTAGTTCACACCGTAGGAATTTTTTTGTTTTCTATGCTGCGGAACCAACAGTGGTATCAGAGCCTGATCTATGCGTAGGTGCTTTGCACGGGTAGTACACATATGTTTATATGTGGGCGATGATGATCATGTTATTGCATCTTCTATGTATTTTGGATATTGGTGGCATAGTGGGATGAAGCGGCCCGGACCAACCTTACATGTCATCATACATGAGACTGGTTCCACGACTGACATGCAACTTGTTTTGCATAAGTGGCTGGTGGGTGTCTATATCTCCTACTATAGTCAATATCAGATTTACAATGAGTTGCTAATAACTTAGTTATCCTCGTTGTGGTTCATGTTCGTAGGTGAGAATGGTTCTATCTCCGAAAGCCCTAAGCCACGTAAAACTTGCAATTGATAAATTAGAGGCATCCAGTTTAGATCGTTGCTGGGCTAGTGTATTGATATGGTATTGTTGTAAGTAGATGTATGATAGATACTCTTACAACACACTCAACGTGTAAGTTCCATAGACCTTGTCCTTACACACAAAGGAATGATAGAGATCATACCACGATGCAAGTGATAGAGATGAAATACATGGACCATATCATCTCACTTTACACATTAGATGCAAGCATCTTATACTGCTAGTTTGGCGCTTTTGGTAGCATTATAAGATGATCCCTCATTTAGATATCAAGATAAAAATGTGTTCTTCCTTAAGTATGCACCGTTCTGTGGATCGTGTTTCGAGACATCACGTGATGATCGGGCGTACTCGAATCTATGCTTTCATAGGAACGGGTGTAAGACAGTTTTACACACGCGAATACTAAGGTTCTTACTTGGCGAGCCTAGCATGTACAGACATGGCCTTGGAACACGGACCTAAAGGTTAAGCATGAGTCATATAGTTGATATGATGCCCATATAGATGCTCGCCTTCGAAGCTACATCAACTCACGTGATGATCGGACTTGGTGTAGTGGATTTGGTTCATGTAATCACCAAAAAGACACGAGGGATGTCGTTTTTGAGTGGGATTTCATTAGTAATTTGGATTAGTTGAACTCAATCTATCATAAACTTAGTCTAAATAAACTTTACAAATTCTGTTGTAGATGGCACCACCTGCTTTTAATTTCAATGTGTTCATGGAGAAAGAGAAACTTGCTGCGAATGGTAGCAACTTCACCAACTAGGCTATAAATTTGAGGATTCTCCTCACTGCTGCACAAAAGCAATATGTGCTAGATGCGCCGCTAGGCCCCCCAGTTCCTGATGCCCCTGACGAGGAAAAGAATGTCTATGTGACTCGTCAGGAGGACCACAACTTAGTTCATTGCGGCATACTGTATGGGCTAGAGCCAGAACTTCAAAAGCGTTTCGAAAATGGTAATGCCTTTGATACCATGGGAGAATTGAAAATGATTTTCGATACCCATGCTGCTGGAGAGAGTTATAATGCTACAGAAAAGTTATTTAGCTGCATGATGGAGGAAAACAACTACGTTAGTGAGCACGTACTCAAAATGTCTGGGTACGCCGATAAGCTTGTGTCCTTGGGAATAACGAGTCCCATTGACTTAGGCATACATCGTGTTCTCCAATCTCTGCCACCTAGCTACAAGAGCTTCGTGATGAACTATAATATGCAGGGCATGAAGAAGTCTCTTCCTGAGCTTCTGTCAATGCTTAAGACTGCAGAAGTGGAGATTAGGAAAGAACATCAAGTTTTGATGATCAATAGGACCACCGGTTTCAAGAAAGACAAGAAAGGCAAGCACAAGGGAAATAAGGGTGGCAAGTCTGTTGCCACGCCTGAAAAGAAACCCCGAGATGGCCCTAAGTCTGACACCGAGTGCTACTATTGTAAGGAGACTGGCCATTGGAAGCGCAACTGCCCCAAGTATTTGGCGGACAAGAAGTCCGGCAAGGCAAACAAAGGTATATGTGATATACATATTATTGATGTGTACTTGACTAGTACTCGTAGTAGCACCTGGGTATTTGATACGGGATCGGTTGCTAATATATGTAACTCAGTTCAGGGGTTACGGAACAAGCGACAGCTAGCAAGGGATGAGGGCAGAATGCGGGTCGGCAATGGATCAAAAGATGATGTGATCGCCGTCGGGACGCTACCTCTCCATTTGCCATCGGGATTAGTTATAAACCTAAATAATTTTTATTTAGTGCCTGCACTGAGCATGAACATTGTATCTAGATCGTGTTTGATGCAAAGTGCTCATTCCTTTAAATATGAAAACAATGGTTGTTTGATTTATAAGAATGATATCTTTTATGGTCATGCACCTATGTTGAATGGTTTATTTCTGTTGGATCTCGATAGTAATATTACACACATTCATAATGTTAATGCTAAAATGATTAAACTTGATGATGATATGTCTACATATATGAGGCACTGCCGTCTAGGTCATATTGGCGTTAAACGCATGAAAAAACTCCATTCTGATGGACTTTTGGAATCACTTGATTTTGAATCATTTGATACATGTGAGCCATGCCTTATGGGCAAGATGACTAGAACGCCGTTTTCCGGTTCAATGGAACGGGCGATAGATCTATTGGAAATCATACATACTGATGTGTGTGGACCAATGAGTGTGTCGGCGCGAGGTGGATATCGTTATTTTGTTACTTTCACGGATGATTTGAGTAGAAATGGGTATATCTATTTGATGAAACACAAGTCAGAAACTTTTGAAAAGTTCAAGGAATTTCAGAATGAAGTGGAAAATCACCGTAATAGAAAGATCAAATTTCTACGGTCTGACCGTGGAGGAGAGTATCTAAATTACGAGTTTAGCACACACATGAAAGAGTGTGGAATAGTTTCACAACTCACGCCTGCCGGAACACCACAACGTAATGGTGTGTCGGAACGTCGTAATCGTACCTTATTGGATATGGTTCAATCTATGATGTCTCTGACTGACTTGCCACTATCATTTTGGGGTTATGCACTGGAAACAGCTGCATTCACTTTAAATCAGGCACCATCTAAATCCGCTGAAACGACACCGTATGAATTATGATTTGGAAACAAACCTAAGCTGTCATTTATTAAAGTTTGGGGATACGATGTTTATGTGAAGAAACTTCAGCCGGATAAACTCGAACCCAAAGCGGAAAAATGCGTCTTCATAGGATACCCTAAGGAAACAATTGGGTATACCTTCTATCACAGATCTGAGGGCAAGGTTTTTGTTGCCAAGAATGGATCCTTTCTTGAGAAGGAGTTTCTCGCGAAAGGTGTGAGTAGTCGGAAGGTAGAACTCGAAGAGGTTATTGAACCTTCTCTTCATGGAATGGCGAGTGGTGCAGCACCGGAAGTTGTTTCGGAGTTGACTTCACCTGATGAAGAGAGAGCTAATGATAATGATCATGAAACTCCGAAAGAGGACACTACCGAACCTCGCAGGTCAAGCAGGACACGTGCAGCTCCTGAACTGTACGGCAATCCTGTTGTGAATTTCATGGTTGATCAAATGGATGACCCTGCGACGTATGAAGAAGCGATGATGAGCCCGGATTCCAACAAATGGCTAGAAGCCCTGAAATCCGAGATGGAATCCATGTACGAGAACCAAGTTTGGAACTTGGTGGACTTACCTCACCGCCGAAAGGCCGTTGAGAATAAATGGATTTTCAAAAGAAAAACTGATGCTGATGGTAATGTGACCATCTATAAGGCTCGACTTGTCGCAAAGGGGTTTCGACAAATTCAAGGAGCTGACTACGATGAGACATTCTCTCCCGTAGCGATGCTTAAGTCGGTTAGGATTATGTTAGCAATTGCTGCATATTTCGATTATGAAATATGGCAGATGGATGTCAAAACTGCGTTCCTCAATGGTAATATTGAAGAAGAGTTGTATATGATACAACCTAAGGTTTTTTTCGATCCTAAGGATGCTAATAAGGTATGCAAACTTCAGCGATCCATCTATGGACTGAAGCAAGCATCTCGGAGTTGGAATCTCCGCTTTGATGAGGTGATCAAAGAGTTTGGATTTGTCCAAACTTATGGAGAGGCTTGTATTTACAAGAAAGTGAGTGGGAGCAAGGTGGCATTTCTGATATTATATGTGGATGACATATTATTGATTGGAAATGATATAGATCTTTTAAAGAGTGTTAAAAGTTATCTAAACAGCAAATTTTCGATGAAAGACCTTGGTGAAGCATCATATATATTAGGCATTAAAATCTATAGAGATAGATCAAGGCGCCTAATTGGGCTATCGCAGAGTACATACCTTGATAAGATATTAAAGAAGTTTAATATAGACGAAAGTAAGAAGGGGTTCTTACTTATGTTGCAAGGCAAGACATTGAGTAAGACTCAAAGTCCGGCTACGGCGGAAGAAAGAGAGATGATGGATAAGATCCCCTATGCCTCGGCCATAGGCTCTATTATGTATGCCATGCTATGTACAAGACCGGATGTGGCACATGCTATTAGTTTGACTAGTAGGTACCAATCTGATCCAGGTTCAGAACACTGGATAGCGGTAAAGAACATCCTCAAGTACTTGAGAAGAACTAAGGATATGTTTCTTATATATGGAGGTGAAGAAGAGCTAGTCGCTAAGTGTTATGTCGATGCTAGCTTTGACACCGATCCGGATGAGTCTAAGTCTCAATCCGGATACGTATTTCTCTTGAGCGGAGCAGCAGTTAGTTGGAGGAGTTCCAAACAACCTGTGGTGGCTGGATCAACGACGGAGGTGGAATATGTTGCTGCTTCAGAAGCGGCGCAGGAGGCGGTTTGGATGAAAGAGTTCATTACGGAACTGGGTGTGGTTCCCAGTGGGTTGGACCCAATGGTGATCTATTGTGACAATAATGGAGCCATAGCCAACGCAAAGGAACCGAGGTCTCACAAGAATTCCAAGCATATTAAGCGCCGGTTTCACTCCATCCGCGAGCATGTCAAGGATGGAGATATAAAGATTTGCAAAGTACACACGGACCTAAATGTAGCAGATCTGTTGACTAAAGTTCTCCCTAGGGCAAAACATGATCAACACCAGAACTCCATGGGTGTTAGATTTATCACTATGTGAACTAGATTATTGTCTCTAGTGTAAGTGGGAGACTGAAGGAAATATGCCCTGAGAGGCAATAATAAAGTTGTTATTATATATTCCTTATATATGATAGATGTTTATTTTACATGCTAGAATTTTATTGATCAGAAACATCAATACATGTGTGTTTAATAAACAAAAAGGGTTCCTAGTTATGCCTCTCTTATAGACTAGCTTGTTGATTAACAAGATGATCAAGGTTTCCTGATCATGGACATTGGATGTTGTTAATAACAAGGTCACACCATTGGTGGAATGATGTGACGAACATTCATCCGAAGTATAGCATTCCGATCAAGTCATTATGTTTATATTGCTATAACATCATACGAAGTAATCTTTATCCTTAGACCATGAGATCATGTTAACTGCTAACACCGGAAGAGTATCTTGATAACATCAAACGTCACACCGTAACAGGGTGACTATAAAGATGGGTTCAGTACTACGAAGGTGTTATGTTGAGGCTCATGGATCAAGAGTGGAATTTGTCAATCCAGATGACAGATAGATATACTCTGGGCCCTCTCGGTGATATCACATTAAGATAGCTTGCAAGCAAGTGATGTGATCACTAGAATGTTATATCACGGGAACGAGAAAAGAGTGCATGTCGGTAACGAGATCAAACTAGGTATGGAGATACCGATGATCGAATCTCGGACATGTAATATATCGAGAGACAAAGGGATTTAGTTACAAGCGTAAAAGGTTCTCGCCATCACAGAAGTCAGCGTTGAATGTGTAGGAGTCAGTACGGATCTCCAGGCCCCGCTGCTGATTATTGATCGGAGAAGGGTCTCGATCATGTCTGCATTATTCGTGAACCGTAGGGTGACACACTTAAGAGTTACCGGACACCATTTCGGAGCACATATGTTTTAGACGAAAGAATTGCAAAGCGTAGGAATTGTTTCAATAGAAACCAGAAATTGTTTCGGGTGAAATTGCAGAAAGTGGTTCTTCATGTGATATTGAAATATTGCAAGGGGCTATATGTGAATGTTTGTTAATTAAAGTAATTAACAAAATACTGAATAAATTTAATAAAAATCTTTTTATTAAAAAAGAGAGCATTAAATTTGGAGAAATTTAATGCATTTAAAGTGGAGACTTTAAAAGGGAATGTGAAGAAGCATTTTAATGTGGAGGGGTTACCACCACATGAATGGGGGAGGTGAGGGGTCACCCCCATGCGCCGGCATGGAGAGAGGGGGCACCCCCGCCTCCTATAAAAGGCCACCCATTCCCTCCTTCATCCTCACACCTCCTTGTGAAGGATCTCTCTCCCCCTCTAGAATTATTCCCCCATGGTCTCGGATCAGCGAGATACATGTTCCCGGTGGCATTTCGTCTGGAAGGAGTTGCTGCTTCCACTAGATCGCTGGAGCAAGGAGGTGGAGGTTGTCCGGTGGCTTGAACGTGTGTGCGAGTGCGGATGCACTGCTGAGTTGCGGTGCTCGGACTTCCTCACGATCTTGAGATCGGCAAGTGTACGACTACATCAACCACGAGTTCCTACTCGTTAACAAAACTCGTTGTCTTTGAGGGTAAGTTCCCGTTGGATGTATGTCAAACCGTTTCTTTGTACCTAGTAGATAGATCTTGGCGTGTAGTTCACACCGTAGGAAATTTTTTGTTTTCTATGCTGAGGAACCAACAGTGGTATCAGAGCCTGATCTATGCGTAGGTGCTTTGCACGGGTAGTACACATATGTTTATATGTGGGCGATGATGATCATGTTATTGCATCTTCTATGTATTTTGGATATTGGTGGCATAGTGGGATGAAGTGGCCCGGACCAACCTTACATGTCATCGTACATGAGACTGGTTCCACGACTGACATGCAACTTGTTTTGCATAAGTGGCTGGCGGGTGTCTATCTCTCCTACTATAGTCAATATCAGATTTACAACGAGTTGCTAATAAATTAGTTATCCTCGTTGTGGTTCATGTTCGTAGGTGAGAACGGTTCTATCTACGAAAGCCCTAAGCCACGTAAAACTTGCAATTGATAAATTAGAGGCGTCTAGTTTAGATCGTTGCTAGGCTAGTGTATTGATATGGTATTGTTGTAAGTAGATGTATGATAGATACTCTTACAACACACTCAATGTGTAAGTTCCATAGACCCTGGCCTTACACACAAAGGAATGATAGATATCATACCACGATGCAAGTGATAGAGATCAAATACATGGACCATATCATCTCACTTTACACATTAGATGTTAGCATCTTATACTGCTAGTTTGGCGCTTTTGGTAGCATTATAAGATGATCCCTCATTTAGATATCAAGATAAAAATGTGTTCTTCCTTAAGTATGCACCGTTCTGTGGATCGTGTTTCGAGACATCACGTGATGATCGGGTGTACTCGAATCTACGCATTCATAGGAACGGGTGTAAGACAGTTTTACACACGGGAATACTAAGGTTCTTACTTGGCGAGCCTATCATGTACAGACATGGCCTCGGAACACGGACCTAAAGGTTAAGCATGAGTCATATAGTTGATATGATGCCCATATAGATGCTCGCCTTTGAAGCTACATCAACTCACATGATGATCGGACTTGGTGTAGTGGATTTGGTTCATGTAATCACCAAAAAGACACGAGGGATGTCGTTTTTGAGTGGGATTTCATTAGTAATTTGGATTAGTTGAACTCAATCTATCATAAACTTAGTCTAAATAAACTTTACAAATTCTGTTGTAGATGGCACCACCTGCTTTTAATTTCAATGTGTTCATGGAGAAAGAGAAACTTGCTGCGAATGGTAGCAACTTCACCAACTAGGCTATGAATTTGAGGATTCTCCTCACTGCTGCACAAAAGCAATATGTGCTAGATGCGCCGCTAGGCCCCCCACCAGCTCCTGATGCCCCTGACGAGGAAAAGAATGTCTATGTGACTCGTCAGGAGAACCACAACTTAGTTCATTGCGGCATATTGTATGGGCTAGAGCCAGAACTTCAAAAGCGTTTCGAAAATGGTAATGCCTTTGATACCATGGGAGAATTGAAAATGATTTTCGATACCCATGCTGCCGTAGAGGGTTATAATGCTACAGAAAAGTTCTTTAGCTGCATGATGGAGGAAAACAGCTCCGTTAGTGAGCACGTACTCAAATTGTCTAGGTACGCCGATAAGCTTGTGTCCTTGGGAATAATGATTCCCATTGACTTAGGCATACATCGTGTTCTCCAATCTCTGCCACCTAGCTACAAGAGCTTCGTGATGAACTATAATATGCAGGGCATGAAGAAGTCTCTTCCCGAGCTTCTATCAATGCTTAAGACTACAGAAGTGGAGATTAGGAAAGAACATCAAGTGTTGATGATCAATAGGACCACCGGTTTCAAGAAAGACAAGAAAGGCAAGCACAAGGGAAAGAAGGGTGGCAAGTCTGTTGCCACGCCTGAAAAGAAACTCCGAGCTGACCCTAAGTCTGACACCGAGTGCTACTATTGTAAGGGGACTGGCCATTGGAAGCGCAACTGCCCCAAGTATTTGGCGGACAAGAAGTCCGGCAAGGAAAACAAAGGTATATGTGATATAAATGTTATTGATGTGTACTTGACTAGTACTCGCAGTAGCACCTGGGTATTTGATACGGGATCAGTTGCTAATATATGTAACTCGGTTCAGGGGCTACGAAACCAGCGACAACTAGCAAGGGATGAGGGCAGAATGCGGGTCGGCAATGGATCAAAAGTTGATATGATTGCCGTCGGGACGCTACCTATCCATTTGCCATCGGGATTAGTTATAAACCTAAATAATTTTTATTTAGTGCCTACACTGAGCATGAACATTGTATCTGGATCGTGTTTGATGCAAAGTGGTCATTCCTTTAAATCTGAAAACAATGGTTGTTTGATTTATAAGAATGATATCTTTTATGGTCATGCACCTATGTTGAATAGTTTATTTCTGTTGGATCTAGATAGTAATATTACACACATTCATAATGTTAATGCTAAAAAGATTAAACTTGATGATGATATGTCTACATATATGAGGCACTGCCGTCTAGGTCATATTGGCGTTAAACGCATGAAGAAACTCCATTCTGATGGACTTTTGGAATCACTTGATTTTGAATCATTTGATACATGTGAGCCATGCCTTATGGGCAAGATGACTAGAACGCCGTTTTTCAGTTCAGTGGAACGGGCGACAGATCTATTGGAAATCATACATACTGATGTGTGTGGACCAATGAGTGTGTCGACGCGAGGTGGATATCGTTATTTTGTTACTTTCACGGATGATTTGAGTAGATATGGGTATATCTATTTGATGAAACACAAGTCTGAAACTTTTGAAAAGTTCAAGGAATTTCAGAATGAAGTGGAAAATCACCGTAATAGAAAGATCAAATTTCTACGGTCTGACCGTGGAGGAGAGTATCTAAATTACGAGTTTAGCACACACATGAAAGAGTGTGGAATAGTTTCACAACACATGCCTGCCGGAACACCACAACGTAATGGTGTGTCGGAACGTCATAATCGTACCTTATTGGATATGGTTCGATCTATGATGTCTCTGACTGACTTGCCACTATCATTTTGGGGTTATGCACTGGAAATAGTTGCATTCACTTTAAATCGGGCACCATCTAAATCCGCTGAAACGACACCGTATGAATTATGATTTGGAAACAAACCTAAGCTGTCATTTATTAAAGTTTGGGGATGCGATGTTTATGTGAAGAAACTTCAACCGGATAAACTCGAACCCAAAGCGGAAAAATGCGTCTTCATAGGATACCCTAAGGAAACAATTGGGCATACCTTCTATCACAGATCCGAGGGAAAGGTTTTTGTTGCCAAGAATGGATCCTTTCTTGAGAAGGAGTTTCTCGCGAAAGGTGTGAGTAGTAGGAAGGTAGAACTCGAAGAGGTTATTGAACCTTCTGTTCATGGAATGGCGAATGGCGCAGCACCGGAAGTTGTTTCGGAGTTGACTTCACCTGATGAAGAGAGAGCTAATGATAATGATCATGAAACTCCGAAAGAGGACACTACCGAACCTCGCAGGTCAAGCAGGACACGTGCAGCTCCTGAACTGTACGGCAATCCTGTTGTGAATTTCATGGTTGATCAAATGGATGACCCTGCGACGTATGAAGAAGCGATGATGAGCCCGGATTCCAACAAATGGCTAGAAGCCATGAAATCCGAGATGGAATCCATGTACGAGAACCAAGTTTGGAACTTGGTGGACTTACCTCACGACCGAAAGGCCGTTGAGAATAAATGGATTTTCAAAAGAAAAACTGATGCTGATGGTAATGTGACCATCTATAAGGCTCGACATTGAGTTAGACTCAAAGTCCGGCTACGGCGGAAGAAAGAGAGATGATGGATAAGATCCCCTATGCCTCAACCATAGGCTCTATTATGTATGCTATGCTATGTACAAGACCGGATGTGGCACATGCTATTAGTTTGATTAGTAGGTACCAATCTGATCCTAGTCTGGAACACTGGATAGCGGTAAAGAACATCCTCAAGTACTTGAGAAGAACTAAGGATATGTTTCTTATATAGGGAGGTGAAGAAGAGCTAGTCGCTAAGTGTTATGTCAATGCTAGCTTTGACACCGATCCGGATGACTCTAAGTCTCAATCCGGATACGTATTTCTCTTGAACGGAGCAGCAGTTAGTTGGAGGAGTTCCAAACAACCTGTGGTGGCTGGATGAACGACGGAGGCGGAATATGTTGCTGCTTCAGAAGCGGCGCAGGAGGCGGTTTGGATGAAAGAGTTCATTACGGAACTAGGTGTGGTTCCCAGTGCGTTGGAACCAATGGTGATCTATTGTGACAATAATGGAGCCATAGCCAACACAAAGGAACCGAGGTCTCACAAGAATTCCAAGCATATTAAGCGCCGGTTTCACTCCATCCGCGAGCATGTCAAGGATGGAGACATAAAGATTTGCACAGTACACACGGACCTAAATGTAGCAGATCCGTTGACTAAAGTTCTCCCTAGGGAAAAACATGATCAACACCAGAACTCCATGGGTGTTAGATTTATCACTATGTGAACTAGATTATTGTCTGTAGTGCAAGTGGGAGACTGAAGGAAATATGCCCTGAGAGGCAATAATAAAGTTGTTATTATATATTCCTTATATATGATAGATGTTTATTTTACATGCTAGAATTGTATTGATCGGAAACATCAATACATGTGTGTTTAATAAACAAAAAGGGTTCCTAGTTATGCCTCTCTTATAGACTAGCTTGTTGATTAACAAGATGATCAAGGTTTCCTGATCATGGACATTGGATGTTGTTAATAACATGGTCACACCATTGGTGGAATGATGTGATGAACATTCATCCGAAGTATAGCATTACGATCAAGTCATTATGTTTATGTTGCTATAACATCATACGAAGTAATCTTTATCCTTAGACCATGAGATCATGTTAATTGCTAACACCAGAAGAGTATCTTGATAACATCCAACGTCACACCGTAACAGAGTGACTATATAGATGGGTTCAGTACTACGAAGGTGTTATGTTGAGGCTCATGGATCAAGAGTGGAATTTGTCAATCCAGATGATGGATAGATATACTCTGGGCCCTCTCGGTGATATCACATTAAGATAGCTTGCAAGCAAGTGATGTGATCACTAGAATGTTATATCACAGGAACGAGAAAAGAGTGCATGTTGGTAACGAGATCAAACTAGGTATGGAGATACCGATGATGGAATCTCGGACATGTAATATATCGAGAGATAAAGTGATTTAGTTACAAGTGTAAAAGGTTCTCACGATCACAGAAGTCATTGTTGAATGTGTAGGAGTTAGTACGGATCTCTAGGTCCTGCTGCTGATTATTGATCGGAGAAGGGTCTCGATCATGTCTGCATTATTTGCGAACCGTAGGGTAGCACACTTAAGAGTTACCGGACACCATTTTGGGGCACATATGTTTCAGACGAAAGAATTGCAAAGCGCAGGAATTGTTTCAATAGAAACCGGAAATTGTTTCGGGTGAAATTGCAGAAAGTGGTTCTGCATGTGATATTGAAATATTGCAAGGGGCTATATGTGAATGTTTGTTAATTAAAGTAATTAACAAAATTCTGAATAAATTTAAAAAAGAGTTTTATTAAATGAGAGAGCATTAAATTTGGAGTAATTTAATGCATTTAAAGTGGAGACTTTAAAAGGGAATGTGAAGAGGCATTTTAATGTGGAGGGGTTACCACCACATGAATGGGGGAGGTGAGGGGTCACCCCCCATGCGCCGGCCATGGAGAGAGGGGCACCCCCTCCTCCTATAAAAGGCCACCCATTCCCTCCTTCATCCTCACACCTCCTTGTGAAGGATCTCTCTCCCCCTCTAGAATTATTCCCCCATGGTCTCGGATTAGCGAGATACATGTTCCCGGTGGCATTTCGTCTAGAAGGAGTTGCTGCTTCCGCTGGATCGCTGGAGCGAGGAGGTGGAGGTTGTCCGGTGGCTTGAACGTGTGTGCGAGTGCGGATGCGCTGCTGAGTTGCGGCGCTCAACCACGATCTTGAGATCGGCAAGTGTACGACTACATCAACCACGAGTTCCTACTCGTTAACAAAACTCGTTGTCTTTGATGGTAAGTTCTTGTTGGATGCATGTCCACCCGTTGCTTTGTACCTAGTAGATAGATCTTGGCGTGTAGTTCACACCGTAGGAATTTTTTTGTTTTCTATGCTGCGGACCCAACATTTATTTCAATCAAACAACTCCTTTCATGAGTGTTGTCATAAATTTCAGACTTTTTCTTATTGTACTTGTTTGGCAATATTATTTCCAAGGCAAGACTCGGTTAGCTAAAGGAACTAGAGCAAGAGATTCAACAACTAATCATCATACTAATAAAAAGCTTTACTCTAACCATATTAAATTACTCCCACAAGTATGGCATCTTAGCAAATCAACCAAGGTAAACAACTCAAACTTCAAAAGTGAGAGACATAGGACATACCTCTCATAAGGGACTTCATGATTGTCTTCCTTATAGGGATATGTTCCTTCGAAACTCAAACATGATTATTCTCATAATAATATTAAAGCAAAGAGGCAAAGTGCGAATCCACATTTATGAAAAAGGAAGAACGGAAAAATCTTTTTGTATTTCTGAGGATAGGGATTAAAGAGTAGAAAAAACTTGCGATCAAGCAAGGGTTTAGGAAAAGAAAAAAAAATGAAAAACAAAAGCAAACTAAAAATCAAAGTGTTGGAACGGGCCAACACGAATGTTTCAAAGATCCCAAGGAGATGGAGTATGACCTCATTATTACAAAAATAAATTTTCTAGGGAAACACAACCCCAATCTCAGGATTTTGCAAGACCTTTTGTTGCTCATTGTGGTGACGATGGATGATTTCCCATGTTCCGTTGGCTGCTCCAATCATGGAACTAGGTGGTGAGGCTTGCAGTAGCATCTCGAAGATTCATAGAGAGGTTGTTCATGTTTTGATTATTTCCTTCGAGTGCATAGATGTCTTCATAGGTGGTGTAGTAGTTTGGTGGCTGCTCGTCTTGTTCGGGTCCTCCTTATTCTGCCGCTTCATCTTCTTCTCCTCCTCCCATGGGTATTTCTTGTTGCAGTAGATTAGCCTCAACCTACGCGTCAAAACACAAACGTCCATCCTCGATAGAGAATAGACCATTAGGCAAAGAAGCCAAGATCAAGTGATCTGCTCCGGGTATATCAAGGAAGTATCTACCATGAGTTTTAGAAATCATACCACATGCTCTTAGAGTGAGGAGACCGAGGCAGTGACTTCTTGTCAATGGCTAGATGTTACCTTGGTTGATGTGAAGTGCGTGTGCAAGAACAATCACAACTCCACCTCCGCATATGGGTCCTCGAGATTGAAGAGCTTGATGCTTAAGGTAAAACACAAGAAAAGTGCCCAAATTTAGCATTAAGTTACAATTAATAATAGCAGCCTTTGCAAGGATCAACATGTCCTCCTCTTAACTCTAGTAAAATCATCACGTGTCTGCAAGGTGTTAGCAATTACATAAAATAAATAGTGAATAGCAGGATGATCAATTTGGTTTCCCTTGAGTGTGTTTCTACAAATTCTTATTAAATTAAAGTACTCCCAAGGTGCAGGATTTAAAACAAAAATAGTTGTGCGCACATCAGTGATGGTGTTGGCAATCCCAAAACATTGAGCCCATTGGTCGAGTGTTAGGATGTACTCACTGTTCATAAGGAGGAATTTGATGCGATCAGCTCCGGGCCTTTGTTCCTCGGTACAACCGTAAGGGTCCACTGTATGTGTCAAGGTGCTGAAGAACTCAAGTGTCAAGCGACGATACATGGCAACAACCTAAAATAGAAAGTCATACAAACCAACATTGTTGCAAAGTAAATCGAAATCAGCACGAATGCCAAGTTGGTTCAGGATATAGGGACACTCCCACTTGGTGGACTTGATTTCTCAGAGCTTGAGACGATTGAAATGGTTCAACTAAAACTCCTAAGTGAACTCAATATCAAGTGACTCGGGGGGTCAACGTATCAACGGGTGGTGCAGAGGACTCCGCAGTCATCTCACATGTATGGCTCCTCGTGTTCATCTAAAAATAATAAGATAAAGTAAATAAAATTGCTAATATATTTTTTAGTCCAATAGAAACATAGCATAAGTGATTCTCTACACTAATTACAAAAGAACCCTCTAAAACAATACTAAGCATGCTCAATATCAAGATTGGATCAAAAACAAGAACTAAGTCCAGATTGACAATGATGAAAGATTAAGTGAAGCTTTTGTAGAAATAAGTTGGGGATCGAAGGAGAATCATACCTTAGATCGATTGAGTGCGAGGAATCGAATAAGGATTGAGTAAATTTGAAGATCCAATGGAAGTGGTTTGGAGTTTGGAGGAAGAAGAAAGAGAAAGATTTGTTTGGAGATTTTTAGGTTACCTCCTCGGGCTGGTTATGATGGCCGCGTACGTGGTATGGGCGGGTGGTACGGCCATAGCCCGCCCGTACTGGGTGACATACCTTGAGGGAGATGACTACCTTCTGGCGTTGCCCTTGGTACGGGCGCACGGTACGGTCACACGCGTCTGTACTACTGGTCATTATCCATTCGGTATCCTTGCTTGAAATCTGATGGTTTGCTCGAGGGTACGGTACGGGTGCGCGGTATAGGCGCATCCAACCGTACCATTGGTTGTTAAGAGCACTATTTCCTGTGGCAAAAATCAGAATTTCTATCTTCCCATGCCTCGATGTGGTACATGTGCACGGTACGGTCCCTTCCGGCCGTACCGCAGGTCATTAAACGGTCTATGAGCTACAAAACTCAAAGAATTGGATTAGAAGCTCCGTGCATCTTTTCACATCTTATCACAGGACAAAATAACAGCAAATATACTTCATAAAAAATTCTGCAATACTTCTTAGGCCACGTGTTAGTAAAATAAAAGATCAGGATTGCGTTATTTCTGCTCCTCTCTCCAAAGGTCTCTTAAATATTCTTTATTAAAATAAAACAAGATAAAAACATAAACTAACAAGACTAACACAAAAGTAAAACTTTATTTAATATGGGTTGCCTCCCATGAAGCGCTTATAGTTATGGTCAATTAGCTTGACCCCGATGGCTATCATTTGGATTGAAGGAGTGGAATATCCACTACAAAATAGTTGGTGATGTCTACGCAATTCTATTCTTATAGACAGTTGTTGGGCCTCCAAGTGCAGAGGTTTGTAGAACAGCAGCAAGTTTTCCCTTAAGTGGATCACCCAAGGTTTATCGAACTCAGGGAGGAAGTGGTCAAAGGTATCCCTCTCAAGCAACCCTGCAATCAAGATACAAGAAGTCTCTTGTGTCCCCAACACACCCAATACACTTGTCAGGTGTATAGGTGCACTAGTTCGGCGAAGAGATAGTAAAATACAAGTGGTATATATATAAGACAGTGGTGCTAGAAAATAGCTTGATGGCGTAGAAGAGACTAAAGGCAATCTCAAATAAAGATGGAAGCAAGCAAACATGTAATAGATCTAATTGCAAACGGTGTATCAATGCTTGGAAACAAGGCCTAGGGATCATACTTTCACTAGTGAACACTCTCATATAAATATCTTCTCTTTATGATACTTCTCTTAACTACTCTCCGGTTGGACACTCTAATCCATGGTAGGGCTATAACAGCACACCTCAAAGTAAGCCTTTCCCATCTAGATAACCCCACACTGTCACCTTGAGCACTAGATGGTTCCAACAAACACCACAATTTCATAAAGACATCCAACTCCAAATATAACTCATAACAAGTATTTGTAATCTCTAGCCTAAGTGCCACCATGGTGTGCACGCTGTCACTTTCACACACATGGGGAGAGCAGAGATCTAATAAAGCACTTGAGTAGCAAGGTAGATCTACTTGATTACAAAGCTCATGATCACAATATGATCATGCATAGAGAGAGAGACATGTACACATAGCTACCGGTAGAACCCTTAGCCTCGAGGAAGAACTACTTCGTCCTCATCATGGGTATCAGCAACGGTGATGGAGATGGTGGTGGAGATCGATGGAGATGGCTCCGGGGGCACTTCCCCGTCTCGGCAGGGTGCCGGAACAGAGACTTTCTGTCCCCTGAATCTGCCCTTCGGTGGCGGCAGCGCTGTGGAACTTTTCATGGATTTCTTATTGACGATCTAGGGTTTTTGCATCGGGAGGAATCTTATAAGCGAAGAGGCAAGGTCGGTGGGCGGCCAGGGGGCCCACACCACCTAGTGGCGTGGCCAGGGCTAGCCCGCGCCACCATATGGTGTGGGTACCCTGTGGCCCCTCTCCGTCTCGTCTTCTGGCTCTGTGAGTCTTCCGGTAAAATATCGATTTTGGCTTTTGTCCAGTCCAATTCCGAGAATATTGATTTTCTGAATCTCCTGGAACCAAAAATAGCAGAAAACAGACAACTAGCACTGTGGCATCTTGTTAATAGGTTAGTCCAGTAAAGTGTATAAAAAGTACACCAAAGTTGGAACAAAACATAAGAAAGTAGATAAAACCAAGCATGGAACATCAAAAATTATGGATATGTTAGAAACGTATCAGTTGGCTTTTAAAATAATTATACCATCATCATCAGTAGGCTTGGCCTTCTTTTTCCTAGGAAAGTGGACTATAAAAGGATCTCTATATGGTAACCCTATTCTCACATTCCCCTCATGTAAATTAATTAAAGCCTTAATACTTCTTAGGAATGGCCTACCTAAAATTATAGGTGCTATGAGATCTTCATGCATGTCCACAATAACAAGATCAATAAGAGCGGGACTACCTTTAATTTCAACAACTATATTTTCTTTTATTCCAACAGCTTGTTTATAAGTTGAATCTGCTAGATAGAGTCTTAATTTAGTAGTGACAAATGGCCCCAAGTTTAATTTTTCAAATAAGCTTTTGGAAATTGTTGAGACGCTTGCACCAAGATCACAAAGTGTGGATATGTCATTGACTCCCAACTTAACTTTAATAGTGGGCTCAAATATATCATCTAGCTTAGCAGGAATCT
Organism: Avena eriantha; assembly: GCA_910589775.1. Lineage (NCBI taxonomy): Eukaryota > Viridiplantae > Streptophyta > Magnoliopsida > Poales > Poaceae > Avena > Avena eriantha. Next base: position 106,546,515 of record OU342740.1, on the reverse strand, counting down.
TAACAGATAGTCCTTTATACTCCATCTCTAACTCGCGATCTTTAGATGCTACTTGTTGTATAAATTGTTGGTACATAGCATTATTACCTTGTTATATACCGGGGTTCTTTACAGTGATCATCTTTAGTAGATCTTCCACGGTATATTCCAGTGTCGGTGCATTGCTATAATCCAGCTCTTCGGGTTTCTTTTCATTGGTTACTACCCTCATCATCTTGAGGTCTTCTACCAGATTTGGCTTGGGTTTTCTAGCAAACTTTGCTAGTATGAGAGCTTGGCTCTCAACTACTTTACTTACTCGAGCCTCCACGATCTTTGTCTTTTCTTGTAGAGCATGCATACCATTTCTAATTGCAACAACCTGATTAGATAATTTTCCTATACTACTCTCATGGTTCTCCTGATTTTAATAAGCATGTTATTTTGCTCAGTTTGAGCTTGTATAAAGGTTCTAACAGTTTGCTCAAACAAGAGATTGCCATGATTTGCTCCATTATTATTATTATTATTATCATAATTGCTGTAAGGAGCTCCTGTAGGATTAGGATAATGTTTTTGAGCATTAGAAGCATATTGATTTTTCCATGCAAGATTAAAAGGAGTGCGAGTCATACAATTGATATCATTAATATCGATAGCGATAGCACTAACTTGGGTATCTTCTTTACCTTTTACTATACTAAGCATGTCGTCTACCTTAGATGTAAGCTCTTCATTATTTACCTCGGTGATTGAACTTACTCTCTTCGAGTTTCTTTCCACATGCCATTGGGCATGATTATCTTGCATATCATTAAGTAATTTCTATGCAACACTCACTTGTTTTCCCATCATTGTTTCTCCTCCTGCAGTATCTAGCATAGACTTAGACATTGGGTTAAGACCATTATAAAACAAATACAATATAAGCCATTCTTTCATCCCATGACTAGGATAGTTCATTACGACTTCTTTCATCCTTTCCCATGCAAGTGCTAGTGGCTCACGGTCTTCTTGTCTAAAACTTGTAATGTTGGATCTTAACTACATAGTTTTATACACGGAAAAAAATTTAGTCATAAACAAATTAGTACATTCCTCCCAAGATTTAATAGTGTCCTTTGGTAGAGCTAGCAACCAATCCTTGGCCTTTCCTCTAAGAGAGAAAGGAAACAACCTTAATTTAACATCATTTGGATCTACATCCCTAGTAAGCATCTATCGCAAATTTCAGTGAAAGTGTTTAAGTGCAAACCTGAATCCTCAGAAGATGAGCCCCCAAATTGGTTTTGTTGAACCAAGCTTAAAAGGCTAGGCGTTATTTCATATGTTTCTGCATCAACAACGGGTTGAGTGATAGGTGCATGAATAAAATCATCAGTGGGAGTAGCATATGCCCCTAGTCTCTTTTGAGCCATGGCTCTTAAATTTTTGGTAAATTTTAAGTAATGAAAACAAATAACAAGTAACTATTTTTTTGGGTTTTCAAATAGATAACAAGAGAGTAAACTAATATCAAGAGATAAACTACAAACTTATAATGAAATTAAAAACAAGGTCACTAGTGACCTCACCAGGATAGCGAAATTGCTTCCCCGGCAATGGTGCCAGAAAAAGGGTTGATATCTTTGATCCGGATTCACGGATGTAGTATACTAGCTTTTTCCCTAGAAGACCAAGGTTTAACAGAACCTTGGGAAGCAATGCTAAAAGGAAATAAAAGGACACGTCTATAAGACTTTGTTTCTTCATTTTACCTTAGTTTACCAGACTAATTTAGTTTACTTTGTAATGGGTTGAATCAATGGATAGAGATAGGCCAGGGTTGAAGATTCACCTGCAGTTGCATATTATATGGGATAAAAGATAATAATGAGCATAGTCATGTGTAATGTTTGAACGGAGATATTCTCTTGTGGACAACACATCCTAATATACTAGAGCCCCCGTGATGCAGCGGGCATAACAATAGTCTTTTAATCCAACCGAGTGCATACCAAAGCAACGAGCTACAAACGATAATTAGGTGTAAAACAAGGATCAAATCTTTAAGTGGTGATGTTGTTGTGATCCCGAATGGGTCACTAAGCGAAGACCCTACTACCCTTTTTGTCACTAAAGTTCCTATGAGGTCGCCACTAGCCAAGTATATCACCTCAAGCCTTTATCAATCTATGGGATCTTGGGTACCTACAAGTCCACAGATCGAGACAAGAGACAAAGCAATAAAAGATAAAAATCTCAATTGCAAACAAAATACAATACTCCCATGGATTAGATGCACATAATTGCTACGAGGTTTCTCCCCAACCTGCATCCCATGAGGACTACTCAGTCATAACAAATAGATCAGAGATAGAAAACATCGTACAAATACTTAGATTGAAATCAAATATTCTTACAATGGTCGCCAAATCACAAGGAGATCTAAAGTACAAAGCTATGGCTATGGCTAATGGAGGAGATGGATGATGGAAGTGATGAAAAATTGCATGGATCTCCTTTGGTGGTGTTTTGATGTAATCTGAGAATGGCGGCTCTCTAGCCGGCGGATGGAGCCTAAAATATATAGGCTTCTTCACAAAAGTCATAGGGTTTGACGAGATGAGGCCAATGCCACCTGGTATGGGCGAACGGTATGGGTGTGTCAACACCCGGATTTTTAATCCCAGATGCCCGTTATGCCATTCCTCGCAATCCTAGGATTACCATTTTTGCGAGACATAACGGATTGGATATCACAGTACATCATCCATTACAAACCATACATAAGGTCTTACACAAATAAGGATCTCATGATCCAGTCTTAATACAACAAGCAGCGGAATTAAAAGATAAGCGTAGCGGTGGGGTCCATCTTCAGGGGCACAGGCAATGCTGACGAAGGCAGATAGTCCTAGTTATCATAGCCGTCCTGTTGGCCATCATCTTGGTAGTCTCCTTCATAGTATGGACATGAGAATAGCCAGGGATAAAAGCCATGAGTACTCTTTAAGTAATCGCAAACTACCACTAACAAGTACTATAGTTCTAAGTTAATGGGCTAAATCTAAGTTTAACTATACAGTTAAGTTTGAAACCTAAGCTGAGTTCAAAAGCAAAGAAAGATAAAGTAAATTTCTAGAATGACTTAAGTTGGGAAGCTAGTGTCATAAACACAACCCTGTTGTGGTCAAGTCAAGGGTCATCATTCATTTCATAAGTTATTTAGAAAACATTTGACAACGAAACAGTATGGCCATTCCAACTGTCCATAACCGCAGACGCGGCTATTCGAATAGTTTGACACTCTGTAGAGGTGGTACACTTTCACCACAAGATTCGATACATCTGTCAAGGATAACCCTGAATCATCATACTTAGTATGCAGATAATCAAACATAACTTTCCCTTTACACACCCTAGTATAAGCACCTCTCCTATGAGCATGGCCTCCCAACCATGGCCATCAGTCATCTTGGGCACTGCATAGGTGGACAACATTGAGAGGTAGCCTCAGCTCAAACCTCTCCTACGAGGGAACTAATACTAATGCATATAAATTTCTAGCTAAGCCTTACCCAATTCGGGTAGTGTGGTTGTACGGTAAATTTGGAATGGTATCGCATCCGAATCCAACCATCAGTTTTATAAAAGGGTTAAGACTCATGCCTCAACATTTTCATCATCATAAACCATTTGTGTTTCTCAACACATGGCAAAACATCTCAATAGAATGACTCATCATTCCAAGGTTTTCATAATTCATTTTCACCAAGTGTTCACATCTAAAGTGACTCAAGTTTTGATCTACTCTAAACTACTAAGTTAAGAGTGTTCACTAAGGTAGAAAAGATGGGTTCAATCTCATGCCATAGAATGACATCTAAAGCTTAGCTAAATAGGTCAAGTTTTATACTTTTATGCTACCTTCAAAAACAAGTAAAGAACTTTGTGTAAACTAAGGGAGGTAAAACTCGTAAATAAGACTTGGGGTACTAATAGTCAAAGGGGTGTGATCAAAGCATGCCTAAGCCATCTTTGCTAAACCATCCAGTTTAATCCTAGCTTGCTAAGCATTATACTTGCAAGTGTTAGCTTGCATTGTTCATGGTGGCTTGCCTTGTGAAGTGTAGTGGTTGAAGTTTTCTTCTTCTTGGTAGAACTCCCCCCTCGAAAGCTTGGTCGGTACTATCGTCTATAAATACATACAGAGTACACAATCACCAAACAATATTTAACTAGGCTAAATAGCATTCTAAGACACACATTTGATGATCTATTCTCATCACAAGCATCACAAGTTTAATTCAATAGTTTCATCCTTTTAAATTTAGAAACGTAATTTCTACTCATTGCAAAATTAACTAAGATTTAATATTCACCACTTAAAATATGGGATCATTTTTACACATTCCATCACCACATATCTTAACACATGGGAATAAGAATTAAAGGTTGGATAAATATTACTTTGGTTTAAGTTTATTATTTAATGATTTAAAGTGACTAGAAATGCCTATATAGCATTATTTTGGTACTAGTCCACAGTCACTGCATGTAAACCTTAATATTATTACATATTTAGATAGATATGATGAAATGTGAATTTTGAGAGTTGAAATCAACTCAAAATCTAACTTGGATGATTTTATAAAAATGTTGCAAGGTGCAAATGCTTTTGTTTTATTATTTTTATTAGGAGAGATCTATAACTCTAATTGAACTAAATCCAACGGGCTTGGATAGGTCATTTCAATACCTTTCAGACAAAATTGGTTTCATGCAATTTGGATTGTACAACTCCCAGAATTGAATTTGAAACTAGTGGACAGAAACTAGATTTAACTTAAAAAGAAAAAGCCAATTTTGAATGGCTGGGCTAGCGTGGGAAAGAACATGGGCCAGCCCAGTGGCGCTCTGCAGCGCGGGGCTCAGCTGACAGGGGGGTTCCGCTGGTCAGTGGCTCTTAATACGCGAAACGGTACATGCGCTATGGGCTGTAGGATTAGAAGTGCGATCTACGGCTGAAGTTCATCGTCGACGAGGAACAGGTCGCCGACGAGCTCGAACCCTAGCGGCTCGGTGGGGGTCTGCCGGGGACGTACCAGGGCTCCAGCGACGATGGCGAGGCGGGAAACCGAAGTGGAAGACGACGGCGAGGCGAGGCATGGTTGCGGCAGAGCTTGGGGTGCCCTAAATCGCATGCGCCTTTCTCCTCTGGCTGCGGCGGCTCCGACTCCAATTCCAGCGAGGCAGAGTTCAAGCGGCGTCGGCTAGAGGTGGGTGAGGTTCAGTGAGAGGTGGGGAGTGAGTGGGTGTGGAGAAAATAGGCTGGGGGGCCAGCTTATACAGGCCCGACGGTGAGACCGAGCGATGTGGGCAGGCGACTCCGGTGAGGGCGGCACAGGGGGCTAGCGGTGTGGCTCAAGGTAGGGGGCGGTGTCCTGTCTCATGACGGTGCACGGAGGCTTAAAGGCGCGGCAAGGTGGGATCAATGCTGGTCGGGAGCATCACGTGCTCTGGGCGGCAGAGGCGGCGGGTTCGACGGCGAGCGGTGGCTGGGGTGAGTTGGGCGGCCAGCGGGGGTGTCTAGGGTGTTCCCTAGGTCATGGCGGAGTGATAGGCGCGGCCCGTGGCCGAGGGGTGGTGTGTGCACGCGGAGACAGGGCGTGCTCCGCGGGCGGTGTCGGCATGGTCGACCAGCTCTGGGCGTGGCGGTTCCTGGCCGTTCCGCTCTCTGTCTCTAGGCTAGGGCTGGTTGGACGGTGGCAGTGGACCACTGGCGACGTGCTGGACAAGGCGAGAGAGGCTGGCGGCTGCTGTGGCACGATGTCGCCGGTGAGGGTGCTCAAGGTGCTTGGCCTTAATGGCCATGACCATTTGGTCGTGTGCACAGGGCTTGGCCGGGCTAGCAAAGGGTAGGGTTTGCACTGGTGGGACAAGGGGACAGGGTTAGGCCCAAATGGTGACCAAAATCACTGCTCAAAATAGTGTTTTGAATTTGGCCAGATTTGTGCCTGCAACCTGTTTGATGAAATGGCCGCAAGAGAAAAACTTTTGAATTTTGGTTTCAAATTTTTTGGGTGATCTGCACTAGTGCTAGGTAGTCTCTGATTGCAAGGGTTTTGAAAGTGGAGCTCAAATAGATGGTTTTTGAAATAGGGGTGATCTATACATATGCATTGGATTCCATTTTTACATGCCAATTAAAATAAGTAAAAGAATGTTTTTAGAAGATCAATAGGTGGGCCTTGGTACCTCATTATGTGTACTAGCAAGGGGTGCAAAGATCATGAATTGTTTCTTTTAAGAAATGAGTGCTAGGAACACTCAAAGTAGTGTAGTGGATTAAAATGGCCAAAATGACCATTCCTCCTTTTTAATTGTTTTTATTTGATTTTCTTTAGGAAAAGTTTAGGAATGATGTAGATGATGTTTAAATCACCTAAGAAACATTTTACAACCAAAGAATGACAGAACCATGGCAATTCAAATCAATTCCTATTTTAAATGCTCATACACATGAATGCTTTCATTTTTAATTTGGAGAAGTTTTTGCTAACCCCAAATTTGATGATTTAGATCTTGATAAGGTTGGATTGAAGTTTTGGAATCTTACAGGGTGGGCTCTGCCCATACCAGTGGTCGTTAAGCTTCCTGACACTTGGGAGTGACTCCCCAATTACTTGGCCATGTGGAGTTCCTCAAAAACCTTAATTATGACTCCTGATTTCGCATTAAAAACCGTGATTTCCTGCACAACAAAATTCAAAGAAAGGTTTTGAATATCTTTGAAATTATTAGTCATTAGTGGCAAGGATTGAGAGTTTCTTGTCAATAGCTTGACTTAAAACAATGTTTAAACTAAGTGGAAGATGGCTAATTTTGGAGCCATCAGTGTACAACCACCTGCGTAAGTGGAGGACCAGGTGGATCCATGTCTCCAAGGTGAGAGACTTTAGCAGAACTAGCTGGGACGAGGAGACCTACACCATTATCTTGGAGGACGCCCACTACAGGAGACACATCTAGGTATTAACTAATTTCTGTTACATCTCCTACAATTTTGAACACTAACCTCACTAACCTTGCTAACCTCCCTGCAATTCCCTTAGGATCACCCCAAGGATGTCGAGTACCTGAACAAGCCTGTCGCCAACTATAGGCAGATGCATGCCATCTTCTCCTTCGGCCTTGTAGATGGCAAGTTTGCAATGGGCTCCAACGAGCCTCTTGGCAAACCAAGCCCTGAATACATACAGACCTAGGAGTCGGATACAGTGGTACTTGATGAGGAGGCCAAGACCGATGCCACCACAGGTTCTCCTACTTCCAGCATTGGTCAAGGCAGTAACACAAATGCCTATGTTGCAGGTGGCTTTGATCCTTGCGAGAAGAGGAAGAGGTCACTATGCATATTAGAATCGGCAACGACGTTCCCCTCATCCGTTCCCCTTTGATCCTCTACGCCAACGACGTTCCCCTCATCCGTCTCGATGAGACTTGGATTCCGACAAAGGAGGTCGTGACGAGCTACACCATCCTATTAATTGGCAAGATTGACATCTACCTCGGTTTTGCTAAACCCGCCTAACCCACCCCAAAGGTGACAATAGAGGTGGAAGAAATGGTGACCAAAATAGTGACCAAAATGGTGGGTAGGGTTTGCACAGGGCTTGGCCGGGCTAGCAAAGGGTAGGGTTTGCACTGGGGGGACAAGGGGACAGGGTTAGGCCCAAATGGTGACCAAAATCACTGCAAATCAATTCAAATCAATTCCTATTTTAAATGCTCATACACATGAATGCTTTCATTTTTAATTTGGAAAAGTTTTTGCTAACCCCAAATTTGATGATTTAGATCTTGATAAGCTTGGATTGAAGTTTTGGGATGTTACAAACCTTCCCCCCTTAAACAAAATCTCGTCCCGAGATTTACAAAGAAAACTAGGAACTAAAGAGATCTAGGAACTCTGTCCTGATATAATCTTCTCGCTCCCAAGTGGCTTCCTCATCGATATGGTTGCTCCACTAAATCTTGAGAAACTTGATACTCCTGGTCCTGGTGGTTCTGTACACTTCTTCTAAGATACGGATGGGTACTTCTCTATAGGTCAAGTCATTGTTGATTTCCACCGCTCTGTGATCGATGTTCTTGAAAAATTCGGTCTTCTCGGGCACTTCCAAACATTTGCGAAGTAACGAGATATGGAACACATTGTCGATGGCTGACATCTCTTCAGGCAGTTCCAGTTGATACGATACTTCTCCTCGACGGTTCAGAATCTTGAAGGGCCCGATATATCTGGGGGCTAACTTTCCTTTCAGACTAAAGCATTGAGTCCCCTTCAATGTTGAAACCTTGAGATACACAAAATCTCTGACATTGAAAGTCAGGTCTCTCCTTCTTTTGTCAGCATAACTCTTCTATCTGGATTGGGCGGTCTTGAGGTGCTCACGGACTTTGTGAACTTTCTCTTCTGCTTCTCGGAGAATGTCGGGTCCAAAGATCTTACTCTCTCCTACTTGCGACCAATTCAAAGGGGCACGACACTTTCTTCCGTATAGGAATTCAAATGGTGTCATGTGCAAACTAGCTTGATAACTGTTGTTATATGAGAATTCTGCGAAAGGCAGGCAGACTTCCCATTTTGATTCGTATTCCAACACACAAGCTCTAAGCATATCCTCTAGGATCTGGTTGACTCTCTCAGTCTGTCCATTAGTTTGCGGATGATACGCTGTGCTGAAGTTCAACTTGGTTCCTAATCCTTCCTGAACTTTCTGCCAAAATCTTGAGGTACTCTGGGTTCCTCGATCTGATACTATGGTCTTGGGGGTTCCATGCAGAATAATAATTCTAGCGATGTACATCTCTGCTAACTTTGCACTCTGGTAAGTTGTCTTGACAGGTATAAAGTGGGCTACCTTGGACAGTCTATCAACTATGACCCAGATTGAGTCATTTACCCTAATAGAATTAGGTAAACCAGTGATAAAGTCCATTCCGACGAAATCCCATTTCCATTCCAGAATCTACAATGGTTGCAACAGTCCTGCAGGTCTCTGATGCTCTGCCTTGACTCTTTGACAGATGTCACACTTGGCGATGTAGCTTCCGATCTCTCTCTTCATCTTGTGCCACCAAAATTGCTCCTTCAAATCTTGATACATCTTCGTTCCTCCTGGATGGATAGAATAAAGAGTATCATGAGCTTCCTTCATGATAACTTCCTTCAGATCCGAATCTTTTGGCACACAGATACGTCCTTTGTACCATAGTACACCTTCTTCGTCTTCGGTGAATCCAGATACCTTTCCTGTACCAATACGACGTTTGATTCCGTTTATACTTTCATTCCCCTTCTGGGCTTCCTTGATTTGGCTAATCAAAGTGGGTTGAAGTTCAATGCTAGCTAAGAATCCTTTGCTAACTAATTCAGTCCTGAACTGCTCCAACTCTTCATACAAACTTGGTTGCTTCTCCTTGATCATGGTGTTAAGCCTACACGGTAATCTTCTAAGAGCATCCGCTACCACATTGGCTTTGCCGGGGTGATAGTGAATGTCAAGGTCATAATCCTTGATTAACTCTATCCATCTCCTTTGCCTCATATTCAGCTCCTTCTGAGTGAAGATATATTTTAAGCTCTTGTGATCTGAGTAAATCTCACAGAGATTACCCATCAGATAATGACGTCATTTCTTCAATGCTAGAACCACCGCTGCTAGCTCAAGATCATGGGTCGGATAGTTCTGCTCATGCCGCTTCAGTTGTCTAGACAAATACGCGATAACTTTTCCTTCTTGCATCAATACACACCCTAGACCAATCTTGGATGCGTCACAATACACATCAAACGGCTTCTTGATGTCTGGCATGACCAATACTGGGGCTGATATCAATCTCTTCTTCAGCTCCAGAAAAATGGCTTCACACTTGTCTGTCCATTCAAACTTCTTCTCCTTCTTCAGTAATTGGGTCATTGGTCGGGCTATGCTTGAGAATCCTTCTACGAACTTGCGGTAGTATCCCGCTAATCCGAGAAATGCACGGACTTGGGTTTGAGTGGTTGGGGCTTCCCATTCTTCGACATCTTTGATCTTGGCGGGATCAACAGAAACTCCTCCAGCAGACACAATATGTCCTAGGAATCCTACTTCTTTCAGCCAAAACTCACACTTGCTGAACTTGGCATATAATTGATGCTCTCTCAGGGTTTCTAGGAAAACTCTCAGATGTTGCTCATGCTCTTCTTCTGACTTGGAGTAGATAAGAATTTCGTCGATAAACACCACTACAAACTTATCTAGGAAATTCATAAAGATCTTATTCATGAGATTAATGAAATAAGCAGGGGCATTGGTTAATCCAAAAGACATAACCGTATACTCATATAAACCATAGCGAGTAGTAGAGGCGGTCTTCGGAATATCTGTTGCACGAATCTTAAGGTGGTGATAACCAGTCCTAAGATCAATCTTTGAGAATACCTGAGCTCCGGTCAACTGATCAAATAGATCCTGTATCTTTGGCAAGGGGTACTTGTTCTTGATAGTGACATCATTCAACTTTCTATAATCTGTGCACAGACGGTTGCCTCCATCTTTCTTGTCGACGAATAACACTGGTGATCTCCATGGCGAAGCACTTGGTCGAATCAAGCCTTTGGCTAACATAGCATCCAACTGCTTTTTCAGTTCCTCTAACTCTGAGGGGTTCATGCTATAGGGTCTCTGGGCTATGGGTCCGGTTCCGGGGATTAGTTCGATAATGAACTCAATATCCCTATTCGGGGGCATACCTGGCAATTCATCTGGGAATATGTCGGGGTATTCACAGACTACTCTGACTTGGTCTATGGTGGGCAGGGCTACACTCTTGTTGCACTTGAATTGACGGGGTAAGGTTTCAGAGATATGCTCTACTGTTACTCCAGAACTACTGGTCATTGTGATGGCTTTCTTAGCACAGTCTATCAGTCCTTTATGCCTTGACATCCAGTCCATACCTAGTACTACTTCTAATCCTTTGGTTCCAAGTACAATTAGGTTGGCATAGAAATCTATCCCATGTATTCTGATAGGTACAGCTTTGGAAATTTTTTTAGCTTTGGTTGTTGAACCGGGGATTTGAACTATCATGACATGCTTCAGGTTGGTTGGGTGAATCTTACTAGTGCATGCAAATTCTTCGGTGAAAAATGAATGCGATGCTCTAGAGTCAAACAATACTCTTGCTAAAACTGAGTTGACAGAAAACATACCCAGCACTACATCTGGCGCTTCCTGGGCTTCTTCTGCGTTCATGTGGAAGAGACGGCCGTTGCGGTTGTGCGGGTTCCCTGGGGAAAATATTCTTCCTGGTTAAACACGACGCTGCTGCTATGCTGGGGCATTTGCATTGGCATTGGCTGCAGTCTTCTTGGGACACTCATTGGAGTAGTGACACTTCACTCCACACTCAAAACAAGTGATCTGGGACTTGTCCTTGATTGCGACAGGCACAGCATTGCTGCCAGTTCTGGGTGCAGTGTTGTTGTTGTTGCTGGTGTTCTTGGGAGGTGCACAGTTGTAGTTGTTGGCATTGCTGGAGTTGTGATTATTTGTGGCATCCCGCAAAAACCACTACAGGAAAATCACGTTGTTTTTGTGCATTCCATCATCATGACCGCATGCTCATGTCATCATGCCACATTGCATTTGAGCATCGTCATGTCATAATGCATTTGTTTGTCTAAAACTATTTTCTAAAAGCCTAGTTTTGTTTTCTAAATATTCCACGTCGTAATTTCAAATCAAAACTCCGGTCTTTCCCGGATCTTTTATTTTTCTAAAAATTATTTACAAAATTATATTTTAAATTAAAATAAAAGATTGCATTATTTTGGGATGCAGCCAGCCAGGCCAAAAAGCCCGGCCGGCCCCCTCCAAACCATAAACAAAAACCTAGTCTATTCCTAAATCTATCCAAACCTAATCTACCTAGCCCCCTCCACCTCACCCCACCCTATTGCAGCGCGCCACATCACCCTGGCCCAATCCCCCACCCACTCACCCGCTGCCACCTCACCCCCTACTCCCTCCACTCCCTAACATAGCTACACCCACGCACTCACACACACGCACCGCGCGCAGCCACCCGCACACACGCCCCCACCCGCCCCTGGACACGCTCCCGTGCGGGCCCCACCCCGACCACCTCGGGCTCCTGCCCCGCCCGGGCCCCACCTGCCCGCTCTCCCATCTCCCCGCCCTTGACCATTCCACGCGACCCCCACCCCCCTCTGCTCGCAACTTCTCCCCGGCCTCGCCTCGAGACCGAGCCCCCGCCTTCCCAGTGGCCGGCCTCGCTCCGGCCTCTACCGCCGCCCTCTCCGGGTGTCTTCCTCCCGGGCGCGCGTCGCCGTCCCAGGCTTCCCTCGCCCCCGTGCGGCCCCGCCTCCTCCATCGACCACTCGAGCTCGCAGCATCGCCGCCGCCTGCACCGCTTCCTCCCCACCGCCATCGACCGCCACCACGGGGACCCCGCCTCGGCCGCCTTCCGCCCAAGTGCTCCGCCGCTGCGCCCTCCTCCCCGAGCCGGCCGCATCCGTCCTCACTGCTGCCTCGTGGGAGGCTGCCCCTCTCCTCGGCCCTGCACCTCCAGGTCCCGCGCCGCCACTGGGCCCTCCCCTCATCCTCGCCGTCCTCTGCTCGTCGTCGCCGTCGCCACAACCCCACCGCCTCTCCGCATCGCCTTCCCCCCAAGCTCGGCCACGACCCCGAGCACGGCCACGACCCCGTCGCCCGCGCGCCCCAGCGTCGACCCCGCCAGCAAGACCTGCCGCCAGCCTCGGCCAAGACCGCCTTCCTCCTGCGCGGGCCTACGCCACCACGGCCACCCTCCCAACGCCGGCCCCGAGCACCTTTGGCCCCGTTCCTCTCCACCTCGCTGGCCGCCAGCGAGCCCAGCTCGCTTCCGGCCGCCTGTCTGCGCGACCTTGCCTCTGGCCGCCGTCCTCCGTCCGCGTGTCTGCCTCCTGGAGTTGCACGCCAGGCCAAGTAGCCCTTGCGGTGTTTTTGCCTTTCGCCGTCTTGGTGCGTGCTGGCTCTGTTTGGCTGCGCGAGCCGGTACAGCATGAGGATGTGAGGTTGGAAGCCCGATCCTCTAGATCTTCTCGAAGCCAAATCCAAGTACAAGACCGACGCGTAACAAGTTCTTTGATCCCGTCGCCAAGACCTCCTCACGAATAAGACCAACCCGATGCTGGCCACGGATGATCGAGATGGCGCACCAAGGTCTTCATATGGACAACAAGATCTTCAGCAGGGAACGACAAGAACTTCTACCGGAGTCCGAACCCCGAAGATTTCCGAAGCACATGGGACGACATGATCTTCTTCACGGGACTTTGAGTTCGCCATCACGAACGACAAGGCCGTCGACCTGGAGCCTAGAATCGACAAGTTCTTCTTCCTGAATTCGATGACCGAGACACCGGACCGATCCGAGCATCAAAATCTCCATCGGAAACCGCAAGACCTCCTTCCGAACCCGAGTTCTTCGTCACCGGCAGCAAGATCTCCCAACTTGGACTTCAAGACCTCCTTCCCGGATCCGAAGACACGGATGCGACAAGATCTACCTCCCATTATCCGAAGACCGATCCCCGTCAAACCCTGCCGGACCCCGAACCCCCGGAACCCAAGATCTTCCGAACCCTAATGTGATCCCCTAACTAAGACCCCTATTTTTATAAATGCCATCTATATGAATTGTTGCATATCAATTGAACATGCCTGCATACATATTTTGTTGGTCCGGGTTGTATTGTCGATTCATCTAATAATTAAATATGGAGTCCATCTGCGGGATATCTTTGTCTTATTCCGGACTCCATTAAATTGGTGTAGCGAACCGATGACCTATTTCGCCTTGTTAACACGACATTTAAATTGTGGGGTACCTAAATAACTTGAACCTATTAATTAATTGTCGGGACCCCGGTTCCACTTAAGACTGCCTAAATGCACCGCATCTGTGCCATGCCATGCATCATATCATAAGCATGCCGGATCTTCTGCCGTAGTATTAAATATTGCATCCGGTGTTTCTTCTAGTGTTTGCCTCTTCACGGATTAGGCCGATGAGTTGATGCGAGTATCGACAAGTTCTCCGGATATGAACCTTCGGCAGTGTTTCCCAGGCGAGCATCTCTCCCCCTTCTACCTATTTTGCAATTATAGTCTTTATTTCCTCCTGTTGATCTATTGCTATCCGTGTTGCGATGCTTTAGTTTCCGTACCCCAGTTATATCCCGTGCAGCCTCTATATTGCCTTGGACACCTCCTATTACCCGTGTTTGGTAGATAGCTGGCCTTGCGAGTCGTAGTTGCTTGCTCAGATGTGATCTCGTGTTGACAAGTACTACAATTGTTGACGCTGAGGGCACAGAGACATGTGAGAGCTTCATGCATTGCCCTGGCTAATCCATCTAGCCAGTTGTTCTCTCTCATGGAGAACTAAATTCTCCCAGAAGTTGCTGCTTCAATGCTCCCTCTAAGATCTGCGGTGACTAGCCACTATAGGTCTCCTTCTGGGGGTCCTGGAAGTTGAGCTCCAAGAAACTCCGGATGTGGGCGTCCCAGTAACTCTGATAGTGAGTCCAGATCCCATTCGAAGATCAGCTGACCTCCATTTCCCAACTGGTAAAACTTGGTGGACTGAGTCTCCATCTACAAGAATTAAGGATGAGGAAGTTAGTGAAGTGATCAAGTGTGTCAAATTTTAAGTAGTAATGTAAGAATTTTGAGGAACATGAATTTTTGAGAAGGAAAGAATTCCCAAGGGTAAGAGAGGAGATAGTTTTTCGTAAATACTCACTTTGGTTTTGAAACTAAGTTTTTGTTTGAATGTCCATTCTAACTAGGGTCTCCTATGGTAAGGATGGCTCTGATACCAACTTGTCAACACCCAGATTTTTAATCCCATATGCCCGTTATGCCATACCTCGCAATCCCAGGATTACCATTTTTGCGAGACATAACGGATTGGATATCACAGTACATCATCCATTACAAACCATACATAAGGTCTTACACAAATAAGGATCTCATGATCCAGTCTTAATATAACAAGCAGCGGAATTAAAAGATAAGCATAGCGCTGGGGTCCATCTTCAGGGGCACAGGCAATGCTAACGAAGGTAGATAGTCCTAGTTATCATAGCCGTCTTGTTGGCCATCATCTTGGTAGTCTCCTTCATAGTCTGGCCATGAGAATAGCCAGGGATAAAAGCCATGAGTACTCTTTAAGTACTCACAAACTACCACTAACAAGTACTATAGTTCTAAGTTAAAGTGCTAAATCTATGTTTAACTATACAGTTAAGTTTGAAACCTAAGCTGAGTTCAGAAGCAAAGAAAGATAAAGTAAAGTTCTAGAATAACTTAAGTGGGGAAGCTAGTGTCATAAACACAACCCTGTTGTGGTCAAGTCAAGGGTCATCATTCATTTCATAAGTTATTTAGAAAACATCTGACAACGAAACAGTATGGCCATTCCAACTGTCCATAACCGCGAAAACGGCTATTCAAATAGTTTGACACTCTGCAGATGTGGTACACTTTCACCACAAGATTCGATACATCTGTAAGGGTTAACCCTGAATCATCTTTCTTAGTATGCAGATAATCAAACATAACTTTCCCTTTACACACCCTAGTATAAGCACCTCTCCTATGAGCATGGCCTCCCAACCATGACCATCAGTCATCTTGGGCACTGCATAGGTGGACAAGATTGAGAGGTAGCCTCAGCTCAAACCTCTCCCGTGAGGGAACTAATACTAATGCATATAAATTTCCAGCTAAGCCTTACCCAATTCAGGTAGTGTGGTTGTACGGTAAATTTGGAATGGTATCGCATCCGAATCCAACCATCAGTTTTATAAAAGGGTTAAGACTCATGCCTCAACATTTTCATCATCATAAACCATTTTTTTTTCTCAACACATTGCAAAACATCTCAATAGAATGACTCATCATTCCAAGGTTTTCATAATTCATTTTCACCAAGTGTTCACATCTAAAGTGACTCAAGTTTTGATCTACTCTAAACTACTAAGTTAAGAGTGTTCACTAAGGTAGAAAAGATGGGTTCAATCTCATGCCATAGAATGACATCTAAAGCTTAGCTAAATAGGTCAAGTTTTATACTTTTTATGCTACGTTCGAAAACAAGTAAAGAACTTTGTGTAAACTAAGGGAGGTAAAACTCGTAAATAAGACATGGGGTACTAATAGTCAAAGGGGTGTGATCAAAGCATGCCTAAGGCATCTTTGCTAAACCATCTAGTTTAATCCTAGCTTTCTAAGCATTATACTTGCAAGTGTTAGCTTGCATTGTTCATGGTGGCTTGCCTTGTGAAGTGAAGTGGTTGAAGTTTTCTTCTTCTTCTTCTTGGTAGAACTCCTCCTCCTCGAAAGCTTGGTCGGTACTATCGTCTATAAATACATACGGAGTACACAATCACCAAACAATACTTAACTAGGCTAAATAGAATTCTAAGACACACAGTTGATGATCTATTCTCATGACAAGCATCAGAAGTTTAATTCAATAGTTTCATCCTTTTAAATTTAGAAAAGTAATTTCTACTCATTACAAAATTAACTAAGATTTAATATTCACCACTTAAAATATGGGATCATATTGACACATGCCATCACCACATATCTTAACACATGGGAATAAGAATTAAAGGTTGGATAAATATTACTTTGGTTTAAGTTTATTATTTAATGATTTAAAGTGACTAGAAATGCCTATATAGCATTGGTACTAGTCCACAGTCACTGCATGTAAACCTTAATATTATTACATATTTAGATAGATATGATGAAATGTGAATTTTGAGAGTTGAAATCAACTCAAAATCTAACTTGGATGATTTTATAAAAATGTTGCAAGGTGCAAATGCTTTTGTTTTATTATTTTTATTAGGAGAGATCTATAACTCTAATTGAACTAAATCCAACGGGCTTGGATAGGTCCTTTCAATACCTTTCAGACAAAATTGGTTTCATGCAATTTGGATTGTACAACTCCTAGAATTGAATTTGAAACTAGTGGACAGAAACTAGATTTAACTTAAAAAGAAAAAGCCAATTTTGAATGGCTGGGCTAGCGTGGGAAAGAACATGGGCCAGCCCAGTGGCGCTCCGCAGCGCGGCGCTCAGCTGACAGGGGGGTCCCGCTGGTCAGTGGCTCTTAATACGCGAAACGGTACGTGTGCTATGGGCTGTAGGATTAGAAGTGGGATCTACGGCTGAGGTTCGTCGTCGACGACGAACAGGTCGCCGACGAGCTCGAACCCTAGCGGCTCGGTGGGGGTCTGCCGGGGACGTACCAGGGCTCCAGCGACGATGGCGAGGCGGGCAAACAAAGTGGAAGATGACGGCGAGGCGAGGCGTGGTTGCGGCAGAGCTTGGGGTGCCCTAAATCGCAGGCGCCTTTCTCCTTTGGCTGCGGCGGCTCCGGCTCCAATTCCGGCGAGGCAGTGCTCAAGCGGTGTTGGCTAGAGGTGGGTGAGGTTCAGTGAGAGGTGGGGAGTGAGTGGGTGTGGAGAAAATAGGCTAGGGAGGCCAGCTTATAGATGCCCGACGGTGAGACCGAGCGATGTGGGCAGGCGACTCCGGTGAGGGCGGCACAGGGGGCTAGCGGTGTGGCTCGAGGTAGGGGGTGGTGGCCTGTCTCATGACGGTGCACGGAGGCTTAAAGGCGCGGCAAGGTGGGATCTGTGCTGGTCGGGAGCATCACGTGCTCTGGGCGGCAGAGGCGGCGGGTTCGACGGCGAGCGGTGGCTGGGGTGAGTTGGGCGGCCAGCGGGGGTGTCTAGGGTGTTCCCTAGGTCATGGCGGAGCGATAGGCGCGGCCCGCGGCCGAGGGATGGTCTGTGCACGCGGAGACAGGGCGTGCTCTGCGGGCGGCGTCGGCATGGTCGACCAGCTCCGGGCGTGGCGGTTCCTGGCCGTTCTGCTCTCTGTCTCTGGGCTGGGGCTGGTTGGACGGTGGCGGTGGACCACTGGCGACGTGCTGGACAAGGCGAGAGAGGTTGGCGGTTGCTGTGGCACGATGTCGCCGGTGAGGGTGCTCAAGGTGCTTGGCCTTAATGGCCATGACCATTTGGTCGTGTGCACAGGGCTTGGCCGGGCTAGCAAAGGGTAGGGTTTGCCCTGGGGGGACAAGGGGACAGGGTTAGGCCCAAATGGTGACCAAAATCACTGCTCAAAATAGTGTTTTGAATTTGGCCAGATTTGTGCCTGCAACCTGTTTGATGAAATGGCCGCAAGAGAAAAACTTTTGAATTTTGGTTTCAAATTTTTTGGGTGATCTGCACTAGTGCTAGGTAGTCTCTGATTGCAAGGGTTTTGAAAGTGGAGCTCAAATAGATGGTTTTTGAAATAGGGGTGATCTATACATATGCATTGGATTCCATTTTTACATGCCAATTAAAATAAGTAAAAGAATGTTTTTAGAAGATCAATAGGTGGGCCTTGGTACCTCATTATGTGTACTAGCAAGGGGTGCAAAGATCATGAATTGTTTCTTTTAAGAAATGAGTGCTAGGAACACTCAAAGTAGTGTAGTGGATTAAAATGGCCAAAATGACCATTCCTCCTTTTTAATTGTTTTTATTTGATTTTCTTTAGGAAAAGTTTAGGAATGATGTAGATGATGTTTAAATCACCTAAGAAACATTTTACAACCAAAGAATGACAGAACCATGGCAATTCAAATCAATTCCTATTTTAAATGCTCATACACATGAATGCTTTCATTTTTAATTTGGAAAAGTTTTTGCTAACCCCAAATTTGATGATTTAGATCTTGATAAGCTTGGATTGAAGTTTTGGGATGTTACAAACCTTCCCCCCTTAAACAAAATCTCGTCCCGAGATTTACAAAGAAAACTAGGAACTAAAGAGATCTAGGAACTCTGTCCTGATGTAATCTTCTCGCTCCCAAGTGGCTTCCTCGTCGATATGGTTGCTCCACTAAATCTTGAGAAACTTGATACTCCTGGTCCTGGTGGTTCTGTACGCTTCCTCTAAGATACGGATGGGTACTTCTCTATAGGTCAAGTCATTGTTGATTTCCACCGCTCTGTGATCGATGTTCTTGAAAAATTCGGTCTTCTCGGGCACTTCCAAACATTTGCGAAGTAACGAGATATGGAACACATTGTGGATGGCTGACATCTCTTCAGGCAGTTCCAGTTGATACGATACTTCTCCTCGATGGTTCAGAATCTTGAAGGGCCCAATATATCTGGGGGCTAACTTTCCTTTCAGACTAAAGCATTGAGTCCCCTTCAATGTTGAAACCTTGAGATACACAAAATCTCTGACATTGAAAGTCAGGTGTCTCCTTCTTTTGTCAGCATAACTCTTCTATCTGGATTGGGCGGTCTTGAGGTGCTCACGGACTTTGTGAACTTTCTCTTCTGCTTCTCGGAGAATGTCGGGTCCAAAGATCTGACTCTCTCCTACTTGCGACCAATTCAAAGGGGCACGGCACTTTCTTCCGTATAGGAATTCAAATGGTGTCATGTGCAAACTAGCTTGATAACTATTGTTATATGAGAATTCTGCGAAAGGCAGGCAGTCTTCCCATTTTGATTCGTATTCCAACACACAAGCTCTAAGCATATCCTCTAGGATCTGGTTGACTCTCTCAGTCTGTCCATTAGTTTGCGGATGATACGCTGTGCTGAAGTTCAACTTGGTTCCTAATCCTTCCTGAACTTTCTGCCAAAATCTTGAGGTACTCTGGGTTCCTCGATCTGATACTATGGTCTTGGGGGTTCCATGCAGACTAACAATTCTAGCGATGTACATCTCTGCTAACTTTGCACTCTGGTAAGTTGTCTTGACAGGTATAAAGTGGGCTACCTTGGACAGTCTATCAACTATGACCCAGATTGAGTCATTTACCCTAATAGAATTAGGTAAACCTGTGATAAAGTCCATTCCGACGGAATCCCATTTCCATTCCAGAATCTACAATGGTTGCAACAGTCCTGCAGGTCTCTGATGCTCTGCCTTGACTCTTTGACAGATGTCACACTTGGCGATGTAGCTTCCGATCTCTCTCTTCATCTTGTGCCACCAAAATTGCTCCTTCAAATCTTGATACATCTTCGTTCCTCCTGGATGGATAGAATAAAGAGTATCATGAGCTTCCTTCATGATAACTTCCTTCAGATCCGAATCTGTTGGCACACAGATACGTCCTTTGTACCACAGTACACCTTCTTCGTCTTCGGTTAATCCAGATACCTTTCCTGTACCAATACGACGTTTGATTCTGTTGATACTTTCATTCCCCTTCTGGGCTTCCTTGATTTGGCTAATCAAAGTGGGTTGAAGTTCAATGCTAGCTAAGAATCCTTTGCTAACTAATTCAGTCCTGAACTGCTCCAACTCTTCATACAAACTTGGTTGCTTCTGCTTGATCATGGTGTTAAGCCTACACGGCAATCTGCTAAGAGCATCCGCTACCACATTGGCTTTGCCGGGGTGATAGTGAATGTCAAGGTCATAACCCTTGATTAACTCTATCCATCTCCTTTGCCTCATATTCAGCTCCTTCTGAGTGAAGATATATTTTAAGCTCTTGTGATCTGAGTAAATCTCACAGCGATTACCCATCAGATAATGACGCCATTTCTTCAATGCTAGAACCACCGCTGCTAGCTCAAGATCATGGGTCGGATAGTTCTGCTCATGCCGCTTCAGTTGTCTAGACAAATACGCGATAACTTTTCCTTCTTGCATCAATACACACCCTAGACCAATCTTGGATGCGTCACAATACACATCAAACGGCTTCTTGATGTCTGGCATGACCAATACTGGGGCTGATATCAATCTCTTCTTCAGCTCCTGAAAACTGGCTTCACACTTGTCTGTCCATTCAAACTTCTTGTCCTTCTTCAGTAATTGGGTCATTGGTCGGGCTATGCTCGAGAATCCTTCTACGAACTTGCGGTAGTATCCCGCTAATCCGAGAAATGCACGGACTTGGGTTTGAGTGGTTGGGGCTTCCCATTCTTCGACATCTTTGATCTTGGCGGGATCAACAGAAACTCCTCCAGCAGACACAATATGTCCTAGGAATCCTACTTCTTTCAGCCAAAACTCACACTTGCTGAACTTGGCATATAATTGATGCTCTCTCAGGGTTTCTAGGAAAACTCTCAGATGTTGCTCATGCTCTTCTTCTGACTTGGAGTAGATAAGAATTTCGTCGATAAACACCACTACAAACTTATCTAGGAAATTCATAAAGATCTTATTCATGAGATTAATGAAATAAGCAGGGGCATTGGTTAATCCAAAAGACATAACCGTATACTCATATAAACCATAGCGAGTAGTAGAGGCGGTCTTCGGAATATCTGTTGCACGAATCTTAAGGTGGTGATAACCAGTTCTAAGATCAATCTTTGAGAATACCTGAGCTCCGGTCAACTGATCAAATAGATCCTGTATCTTTGGCAAGGGGTACTTGTTCTTGATAGTGACATCATTCAACTTTCTGTAATCTGTGCACAGACGGTTGCCTCCATCTTTCTTGTCGAGGAATAACACTGGTGATCTCCATGGCGAAGCGCTTGGTTGAATCAAGCCTTTGGCTAACATAGCATCCAACTGCTTTTTCAGTTCCTCTAACTCTGAGGGGTTCATGCTATAGGGTCTCTGGGCTATGGGTCCGGTTCCGGGGATTAGTTCGATAATGAACTCAATATCCCTATTCGGGGGCATACCTGGCAATTCATCTGGGAATACGTCGGGGTATTCACAGACTACTCTGACTTGGTCTATGGTGGGCAGGGCTACACTCTTGTTGCACTTGAATTGACGGGGTAAGGTTTCAGAGATATGCTCTACTGTTACTCCAGAACTACTGGTCATTGTGATGGCTTTCTTAGCACAGTCTATCAGTCCTTTATGCCTTGACATCCAGTCCATACCTAGTACTACTTCCAATCCTTTGGTTCCAAGTACAATTAGGTTGGCATAGAAATCTATCCCATGTATTCTGATAGGTACAGCTTTGGAAATTTTTCTAGCTTTGGTTGTTGAACCGGGGATTTGAACTATCATGACATGCTTCAGGTTGGTTGGGTGAATCTTACTAGTGCATGCAAATTCTTCGGTGAAAAATGAATGCGATGGCATTGCTGGAGTTGTGATTATTTGTGGCATCTCGCAAAAACCACTACTAGAAAATCACGTTGTTTTTGTGCATTGCATCATCATGACCGCATGCTCATGTCATCATGCCACATTGCATTTGAGCATCGTCATGTCATAATGCATTTGTTTGTCTAAAACTATTTTCTAAAAGCCTAGTTTTGTTTTCTAAATATTCCACGTCGTAATTTCAAATCAAAACTCCGGTCTTTCCTGGATCTTTTATTTTTCTAAAAATTATTTACAAAAGTATATTTGAAATTAAAATAAAAGATTGCATTATTTTGGGAGGTAGCCAGCCAGGCCCAAAAGCCCGGTCGGTCACCTCCAAACCATAAACAAAAACCTAGTCTATTCCTAAATCTACCTAGCCCCCTCCACCTCACCCCACCCTATTGCAGCGCGCCACATCACCCTGGCTCAATCCCCCACCCACTCACCCGCTGCCACCTCACCCCCTACTCCCTCCACTCCCTAACACAGCTACACCCACGCACTCACACACACGCACCGCGCGCAGCCAGCCGCACGCACGCCCCACCCGCCCCTGGACACGCTCCCGCGTGGGCCTCACCCCGACCACCTCGGGCTCCTGCCCCGCCCGGGCCCCACCTGCCCGCTCTCCCATCTCCCCGCCCTTGACCATTCCACGCGACCCCCACCCCCTCTGCTCGTAACTGCTCCCCGGCCTCGCCTCGAGACTGAGCCCCCGCCTTCCCTGCGGCCGGCCTCGCTCCGGCCTCTGCCGCCGCCCTCTCCGGGTGTCTTCCTCCCGGGCGCGCGTCGCTGTCCCAGGCTTCCCTCGCCCCCGCGCGGTCCCGCCTCTTCCATCGCCCACTCGAGCTCGCAGCATCGCCGCCGCCTGCGCCGCTTCCTCCCCGCCGCCATCGACCGCCACCACGGGGACCCCGCCTCGGCCGCCTTCCGCCCAAGTGCTCCGCCGCCACGCCCGTGCCCTCCTCCCCGAGCCGGCCGCATCCGTCCTCGCTGCCGCCTCGTGCGAGGCTGCCCCTCTCCTCTGCCCTGCACCTCCAGGCCCCGCGCCGCCACTAGGCCCTCCCCTCCTCCTCGCCGTCCTCTGCTCGTCATCGCCGTTGCCACGACCCCGCCACCTCTCTGCATCGCCTTCCCCCCAAGCTTGGCCATGACCCCGAGCCCGGCCACGAACCCGTCGCCCGCGCGCCCAGCGTCGGCCCCGCCAGCAAGACCTGCCGCCGGCCTCGGCCAAGACCGCCTTCCTTCTGCGCGGGCCTACGCCACCACGGCCACCCTCCCCACGCCGGCCCCGAGCGCCTTTGGCCTCGTTCCTCTCCACCTCGCTGGCCGCCAGCGAGCCCAGCTCGCCTCCGGCGGCCCGTCTGCGTGACCTCGACTCCGGCCGCTGTCCTCCGTCTGCCTCCTGGAGTTGCACGCCAGGCCAAGTAGGCCTTGCGGTGTTTTTTCCTTTCGCCGTCTTGGTGCGTGCTGGCTCTGTTTGGCTGCGCGAGCCGGTACAGCGTGAGGATGTGAGGTTGGAAGCCCGATCCTCTAGATCTTCTCGAAGCCAAATCCAAGTACAAGACCGACCCGTAACAAGTTCTTTGATCCCGTCGCCAAGACCTCCTCACGAATAAGACCAACCCGATGCCGGCCATGGATGATCGAGATGGCGCACCAAGGTCTTCATATGGACAACAAGATCTTTGGTAGGGAACGACAAGAACTTCTACCGGAGTCCGAACCCCGAAGATTTCCGAAGCACATGGGATGACATGATCTTCTTCACGGGACTTTGAGTTCGCCATCACGGACGACAAGGCCGTTGACCTGGAGCCTAGAATCGACAAGTTCTTCTTCCCGAATTCGATGGCCGAGACCCCGGACCGCTCGGAGCGTCAAGATCTCCATCGGAAACCGCAAGACCTCCTT
Source organism: Avena eriantha (assembly GCA_910589775.1). Classification (NCBI taxonomy): domain Eukaryota; kingdom Viridiplantae; phylum Streptophyta; class Magnoliopsida; order Poales; family Poaceae; genus Avena; species Avena eriantha. Next base: position 106,522,402 of record OU342740.1, on the reverse strand, counting down.
CCGAACCCGAGTTCTTCGTCACCGGCAGCAAGATCTCCCAACTTGGACTTCAAGACCTCCTTCCCGGATCCGAAGACACGGATGCGACAAGATCTACCTTCCATTATCCGAAGACCGATCCCCGTCAAACCCTGCCGGACCCCGAACCCCCGGAACCCAAGATCTTCCGAACCCTAATGTGATCCCCTAACTAAGACCCCTATTTTTATAAATGCCATCTATATGAATTGTTGCATATCAATTGAACATGACTGCATACATATTTTGTGGGTCCGGGTTGTATTGTCGATTCATCTAATAATTAAATATGGAGTCCATCTGCGGGATATCTTTGTCTTATTCCGGACTCCATTAAATTAGTGTAGCGAACCGATGACCTATTTCGCCTTGTTAACACAACATTTAAATTGCGGGGTACCTAAATAACTTAAACCTATTAATTAATTGTCGGGACCCCGGTTCCACTTAAGACTGCCTAAATGCACCGCATCTGTGCCATGCCATGCATCATATCATAAGCATGCCGGATCTTCTGCCGTAGTATTAAATATTGCATCCGGTGTTTCTTCTAGTGTTTGCCTCTTCATGGATTAGGCCGATAAGTTGATGCGAGTATCGACAAGTTCTCCGGATATGAACCTTCGGTAGTGTTTCCCAGGCGAGCATCTCTCCCCCTTCTACCTATTTTGCAATTATAGTCTTTATTTCCTCCTGTTGATCTATTGCTATCCGTGTTGCGATGCTTTAGTTTCCGTACCCCAGTTATATCCCGTGCAGCCTCTATATTGCCTTGGACACCTCCTATTACCCGTGTTTGGTAGATAGCTGGCCTTGCGAGTCGTAGTTGCTTGCTCAGATGCGATCTCGTGTTGACAAGTACTACAATTGTTGGAATGCTGGCAGATGGCTATTGGTGGAGCTGCTTATTGGTGGAGATGATCATGGCTTTAATTACAACTATTAAAATGCTAGCTATAACTAATGTAGAGGCATCGGTGGGAAATAGATGTTATTTGGTTCTTCCACGCTCACTTGTGTCACGTAGGAACCCGAGTACTTGATACCTGTTTCTTGATTTTTCGCACTATCCACATCCGGGAGGCCTTATGGACCTCCCTGAGCCAGAGCTTGATTCATTCCTATTTCTTGGGGCCACAAGTAGTTTGGGGCTTTATTACTATCTTGTACTTATGCCATGCTTTACCGTTTTATTCCAGATTGTGCGTGGAGCACCTGTACTATTTTGGATCGCGCCACGTTTTCGCGGTATCGACAAGCCTGGTCACACTTTCGGGTTCCCAGTCGTTTACAACCGTCGTCGCAAACCCTGGGTCCGTTCCGGAGCCTGCCAACTTCGTTGCGGGTAGCTTAGTGGGGTGGCCCCCTGAAATATTTATGAATCCTGTGATCGTTTTGTCGTGAATGCATCGTTGGGTTTTGAGTTGGTTTTTCCGAGGTTGATCGAGTGTGTGTTGCTATTTGTGCACCCCTGCAGGGTAAAACTTTCTGAAAGCCGTGTCAACAGTTATGGACAACTTGGAGCACAGTATCTCGATCATAGACAAGCATAACTAAAGTAGTGCTATAAATTTGACCTAATATGTGACTAGTAATCAGCCTCACTATAACGGAATGGATATTAAAAATGCTAATAACTAGTGGATCTGTGGTGATCTGTGTCGTACTATACCTACCTAGTAAGTATTGCAACTCCAATGGAATGTGATAAAAGTGCCAACAACTTCTGGGTTTTGGGATTCCTCAGGACAATTATATCTGTCTAGTAAATGTTCCAACTATAACGGAATGGTGAATAAAACTGCCCACTACTTATGCTTCAGGATGACTCATGCTATCTATATCTGATTAGTAATTGCTGCAACTATAATGGAATGAGTAAAATTGCCAACTGTGTGAGTTCCTTGGTCCGACTTCCTCGTTTGGGTCTCGAGGGGGAATTGCCAGGATGGGTATGTTTGGTGTTAGTCTCAGGTTGGATCCGAATAGGCCTTTCTTATCCCTCTCTGATAACCACCATTTGTGCCGAGTGTCTATAGGTTGTTTAGTGCCGCTGCGCTGCCGCTTCAGCCCACCATACCTATGTAGGCGAGAGCCGCCGAATTCTAGCCTCGCCGTGTACTGGCCTCAGTACTGACGCTCTTCTTTTTCCTTTGCCCTTTGTCGACACCCCTTTGTTTTAGCAGGTTTAAGATCGATGTTGTTAGCAGGGTTACCCTTCCGGCTTGGCCTGGGCAGGGTTATGGAAACCATTGGTTATTCTTCAGGGTTCTTAGCCCCATTTGCATCTTGTCCGTAGTCGGACGCCCTATCGTTTTCAAGGTGATTTGGATCTTTTTATTGTATATCTGTATTCTTGACTCAGGAAGTCGCTGTTGAATATCTATCTGTTCTGTGGGACCCATCGAGGACTATTGTGTAATGTTATTACTTTGTTTTCCACCCACACGAAAGTGCCTGGTGGGTGTCCTTGAATCGTTTCTATGCGGGTTTGGCGGAAAGGGCTAAAACTTGCATAGGGCCAATTCGAGGGTGTTACAGAGTGGTATCAGAGCTCAGCAGTTGTGATACCCCACAAGTCCAGCCTGTAGGATAACCTAGCTAACGGCCGAAGTAGAGTGTCAAAACTATTTTGCAAAGTTGGTTGGATAGATCTGATTAGGTATGTTTTTACTCGTTACCCCTCTGATATTCTTCCCTTACCTCTGCGTGTTTTGAATCTGCTCTCTTATCTTCTTCTAGTCCAGGAAATTCTCGTGGTTGGGTTTCTGTCAAACCTTCAGGATTTCGCTCCCTCTCTTCATAACGGTGGAGCTACAATCATCAATCTGCTTCTCGGCTGTTGTACCTTCATCCAATCTTTTGTCCTTGAACTCTTTATCCATATGTGCCCTTGACAAATATCTGTATCGTCGAAAGGCATATGAGAAGGATGAGCATTGGTGAAGTTGGAGTATACCTTGAGCATGTGTTGTTCATGCCAATGGAACCATCGCAAAACCTGATCATTGTGTCTTTTCGTACGACGTTTCTTTGTATCTTCCGGTGGTCCCCAATGCGATGACATCGTCTACGCCAGATCCGATGAAGATCCTGCATCACCCCTCTTGTTCCGAGCACCGCTTGCAAAGATCTTCAGTCTAAGTCCCGAGAGTTGGTTGCACGATTCTACGATTCATTTACAAAAGGATGCTTTGAGTACGGGATGGACTGATCACCCTACCCGCCTCTCACTGTGCACTTTTGTACATCGAATCGGGGGGTCAAGCAATTTCGCTCCGTCCACGGAAGTTAAAGGTGACCTTATCTCTTGATACCTCTACCTTCGCCCTTTGTTCCCGGAGTGTTCTCTCGACGATCACGGACAACGACCTCTTGTTAGTGGTGTCGCGAGGATCTACCTGAAGCGTGAAGGTTCAGATCGCCGACCTTCTTCCCGGTACTATGAGGCGGATCTCGAGGGCGAGATCCATTGTTAGTGGTGTCGAATTATGGCATCCCGCAAAAACCACTACTAGAAAATCGCGTTGTTTTTGGGCATTGCATCATCATGACCGCATGCTCATGTCATCTTGCCACATTGCATTTGAGCATCGTCATGGCATAATGCATTTGTTTGTCTAAAACTATTTTCGAAAAGCCTAGTTTTGTTTTCTAAATATTCAACGTCGTAATTTCAAATCAAAACTCCGGTCTTTCCCGGATCTTTTATTTGTCTAAAAATTATTTACAAAAGTATATTTTAAATTAAAATAAAAGATTGTATTATTTTGGGAGCCAGTGAGCCAGGCCCAAAAGCCTAGCCGGCCACCTCCAAACCCTAAACAAAAACCTAGTCTATTCCTAAATCTACCCAAACCTAATCTACCTAGCCCCCTCCACCTCACCCCACCCTATTGCAGCGCGCCACATCACCCTGGCCCAATCCCCCACCCACTCACCCGCTGCCACCTCACCCCCTACTCCCTCCACTCCCTAACACAGCAACACCCACGCACTCACACACACGCACCACGCGCAGCCAGCCGCACACACGCCCCCACCCTCCCCTGGACACGCTCCCGCGCGGGCCCCACCCCGACCACCTCGGTATCCTGCCCTGCTCGGGCCCCACCTGCCCGCTCTCCCATCTCCCCACCCTTGACCATTCCACGCGACCCCCCCACCCTCCTCTGCTCGCAACTGCTCCCCGGCCTCGCCTCGAGACCGAGCCCCCGCCTTCCCTGCGGCCGGCCTCGCTCCGACCTCTGACGCCGCCCTCTCCGGGTGTCTTCCTCCCGGGCGCGCGTCGCCGTCCCAGGCTTCCCTCGCCCCCGTGCGGCCCTGCCTCCTCCATTGCCCACTCAAGCTCGCAGCATCGCCGCCGTCTGCGCCGCTTCCTCCCCGCCGCCATCGACCGCCACCACGGGGACCCCGCCTCGGCCGACTTCCGCCCAAGTGCTCCGCCGCCGCGCCCCTGCCCTCCTCCCCGAGCCGGCCGCATCCGTCCTCGCCGCCGCCTCGTGCGAGGCTGCCCCTCTCCTCGGCCCTGCACCTCCAGGTCCCACGCTGCCACCGGGCCCTCCCCTCCTTCTCGCCGTCCTCTGCTCGTCGTCGCCGTTGCCACGACCCCGCCGCCTCTCCGCATCGCCTTCCCCCCAAGCTCGACCACCACCCCGAGCCCGGCCACGACCCCGTCGCCCGCGCGCCCCAGCGTCGGCCCCGCCAGCAAGACCTGCAGCCGGCCTCGGCCAGGACCACCTTCCTCCTGCGCGGGCCTATGCCACCACGGCCACCCTCCCCACGCCGGCCCCGAGCGCCTTTGGTCCCGTTCCTCTCCATCTCGTTGGCCGCCAGCGAGCCCAGCTCGCCTCCGGCCACCCGTCTGCGCGACCTCGCCTCCGGCCGCCGTCCTCCGTCCGCGCGTCTGCCTCCTAGAGTTGCACGCCAGGCCAAGTAGGCCTTGCGGTGTTTTTGCCTTTTGCCGTCTTGGTGCGTGCTGGCTCTGTTTGGTTGCACGAGCCGGTACAGCGTGAGGATGTGATGTTGGAAGCCTGATCCTCTAGATCTTCTCGAAGCCAAATCCAAGAACAAGACCGACCCGTAACAAGTTCTTCGATCCCGTCGCCAAGACCTCCTCACGGACAAGACCAACCCGATGCCGGCCACAGATGATCAAGATGGCGCACCAAGGTCTTCATATGGACAACAAGATCTTCGGCAGGGAACGACAAGAACTTCTACCGGAGTCCGAGCCCCGAAGATTTCCGAAGCACATGGGACGACATGATCTTCTTCACGGGACTTGGAGTTCGCCATCACGGACGACAAGGCCGTCGACCTGGAGCCTAGAATCGACAAGTTCTTCTTCCCGAATTCGATGACCGAGACCCCGGACCGCTCCGAGCGTCAAGATCTCCATCGGAAACCGCAAGACCTCCTTCCAAACCCGAGTTCTTCGTCACAGGCTGCAAGATCTCCCAACTTGGACTTCAAGACCTCCTTCCCGGATCCGAAGACACGGATGCGACAAGATCTACTTCTCGTTATCCGAAGACAGATCCCTGTCGAACCCTGTCGGACCCTGAACCCCCGGAACCCAAGATCTTCCGAAGCCTAATGTGATCCCCTAACTAAGACCCCTATTTTTATAAATGCCATCTATATAAATTGTTGCATATCAATTGAACATGCCTGCATACATATTTTGTGAGTCCGGGTTGTATTGTCGATTCATCTAATAATTAAATATGGAGTCCATCTGTGGGATATCTTTGTCTTATTCCGGACTCCATTAAATTGGTGTAGCGAACCGATGACCTATTTCGCCTTGTTAACACAACATTTAAATTGCAGGGTACCTAAATAACTTGAACCTATTAATTAATTGTCGGGACCCTGGTTCCACTTAAGACTGCCTAAATGCACCGCATCTGTGCCATGCCATGCATCATATCATAAGCATGCCGGATCTTCTGCCGTAGTATTAAATACTGCATCCGGTGTTTCTTCTAGTGTTTGCCTCTTCGCGGATTAGGCCGATGAGTTGATGCGAGTATCGACAAGTTCTCCAGATATGAACCTTCGGCAGTGTTTCCCAGGTGAGCATCTCTCCCCCTTCTACCTATTTTGCAATTATAGTCTTTATTTCCTCCTGTTGATCTATTGCTATCCGTGTTGCGATGCTTTAGTTTCCATACCCCAGTTATATCCCGTGCAGCCTCTATATTGCCTTGGACACCTCCTATTACCCGTGTTTGGTAGATAGCTGGCCTTGCGAGTCGCAGTTGCTTGCTCAGATGCGATCTCGTGTTGACAAGTACTACAGTTGTTGGAATGCTGGCAGATGGCTATTGGTGGAGCTGCTTATTGGTGGAGATGATCATGGCTTTAATTACAACTATTAAAATGCTAGCGATAACTAATGCAGAGGCATCGGTGGGCAATAGATGTTATTTGGTTCTTCCACGCTCACTTGTGTCCCATAGGACCCCGAGTACTTGATACCTGGTCCTTGATTTTTCGCACCGGGAGGCCTTATGGACCCCCCCTGAGCTAGAGCTTGATTCATTCTTCTTTCTTGGGGCCACAAGTAGTTTGGGGCTTTATTACTATCCTGTACTTATGCCATGCTTTACAGTTTCATTCAAGATTGTGCGTGGAGCACCTGTACTATTTTGGATCGCGCCACGTTTTCGCGGTATCGACAAGCCCAGTCACACTTTCGGGTTCCCAGTCGTTTATAGCCGTCGTCGCAAACCCTGGGTCCGTTCCGGAGCAGGCCAACTTCATTGCGGGCAGCTTAGTGAGGTGGCCCCCTGAAATATTTCTGAATCCTGTGATCGCTTTGTCGTGAATGCCTCGTTGGGTTTTGAGTTGGTTTTTCCAAGGTTGATCGAGTGTGTGTTGCTATTTGTGCACCCCTGCAGGGTAAAACTTTCTGAAAGCCCTGTCCGCGGTTATGGACGACTTGGAGCACAGTATCTCGATCATAGACAAGCATAACTAAAGTAGTGCTATAAATTTGACCTAATATGTGACTAGTAATCAGCCTCACTATAACAGAATGGATATTAAAAATGCCAATAACTGGTGGATCTGTGGTGATCTGTGTCATACTATACCTGCCTAGTAAGTATTGCAACTCCAACGGAATGTGATAAAAGTGCCAACAACTGTTGGGTTTTGGGATTCCTCAGGACAATTATATCTGTCTAGTAAATGTTCCAACTATAACGGAATGGTGAATAAAACTGCCCACTACTTATGCTTCAGGATGACTCATGCTATCTATATCTGATTAGTAATTGCTGCAACCATAATGGAATGAGTAAAATTGCCAACTGTGTGAGTTCCTTGGTCCGACTTCCTCGTTTGGGTCTCGAGGGGGAATTGCCAGGATGGGTATGTTTGGTGTTAGTCTCAGGTTGGATCCGAATATGCCTTTCTTATCCCTCTCTGATAACCGCCATTTGTGCCGAGTCTCTATAGGTTGTTTAGTGCCGTTGCGCTGCTGCTTCAGCCCACCATACCTATGTAGGTGAGAGCCGCCGAATTCTACCCTCACCGTGTACTGGCCTCAGTACTGACGCTCTTCTTTTTCCTTTGCCCTTTGTCGGCACCCCTTTGTTTTAGCAGGTTTAAGATCGACGTTGTTAGCAGGGTTACCCTTCCGGCTTGGCCTAGGCAGGGTTATGGACGCCATTGGTTATTCTTTAGGGTTCTTAGACCCATTTGCATCTTGTCCGTAGTTGGACACCCTATCATTTTCAAGGTGATTTGGATCTTTGTATTGTATATCTGTATTCTTGACTCAGGAAGTCATTGTTGAATATCTATTTCTTCTGTGGGACCCATCAAGGACTGTTGTGTAATGTTATTACTTCGTTTTCCACCCGCACGAAAGTGCCTCGTGGGCGTCCTTGAATTGTTTCTATGAGGGTTTGGCGGAAAGGGCTAAAACTTGCATAGGGCCGATTCGAGGGTGTTACATTATTTCCTCTGGGCTTCCCATTGCCTCCGCTACGGTTGGGGTAGCTTGGGCGAGACGTTGGGGGTTGGTTGTTCCTTGGTGCATATCCCGATGAAGGGTTGGGATGGTACTTCTGGTGACTACTGGATCTAGACTGCAGCATCATACGACGCTTGCGGTTATCGTTTTCCTGGTTAATCTTCCCTTCCATCTGAATGGCAGAGTCGACTAGCTCTTCGAGATCCTAGAAACGGATGTTGACGAGGACAGTCTGCATCTCATCATGCAGTCCGTTCAAGAATCTCTCCTTCTTCTTGGCCTCCGTGTTGATCTCATCAGGTGCATATTTGCGAAGTGACAGGAATCTGTCACCGTACTCCACCACAGTCATTCTTCCTTGCTTTAATTCGCGGAACTCATCTCTCATTCTGTTGACTAGACCTTGTGGCACGTGGGTGCGGCTGAACTTGACTGTGAATGCTTCCCATGTCATCACTTGACCATGGTTCATATTGCGGATGCTATTCCACCAAGCTCTTGCATCTCCTGCCAGATAGTGGGTGGCGAAGAGAACTTTCTCATTTTCATCAACTCCTGCAACTTCGAGGTTGTTTTCCATGGTTTGTAACCAGTCATCAGCATCTAATGGGTTTTCAGAAGTGCTAAAGATTGGGGGATTGGTATTCTGGAAGTTCTTCAGCTTGGATCCTTGATGATCCTGATTTCCATGCCCTTGGTTGTTGAGAGCCATCTGGGCGATCTGCTGCAATGTTGCTAAGTTGGCTTGGTGCTCCGCCCTGCTTGCTTCACGGTCTGCGATGAGATTCTGCAAGATCTGCAGTATTGGGTCTTGCAATGAGCTGCTCCCTCCTTGGTTTCCACGAGTCATGTGAAGATTGAGATGGATATAGAGGTAAGAGGGAAATTCTACGGTTCATGGTTTTGGTTTCAAAATCTAAAACTTTGAGTTAGACTCAGGTTTTTCAACTAACTCCATTTCATTCATGCAAGCAAGCACACGATACAACACACACCACAACAATCAAAGGGAAAACAGATGGTTTGAAGAACCATTCTGTAGGCTACGATACAATGAGACCGATACGTCTCATGCTACGATAGTGCTCTAGTGCCTCTACTCATCATCGATGAAGTCGGAGTCCTCATCATCAGTGTAGAAGTCCACAGCATCCTCCTCCAGAAAGTCATCATCGTTACTGAGGTAAGAATCCGTGTCTCCTTGGATGTCTTCACCCTCATCATCTTCTTCCTTGGCTGCGAGCTGAGCTTCCTGCTCCTTGATTGTCTTCTCGAGGTCGGCCACCTTCTTGCGAAGATGGGCGATGGTGTGATCCTTCTTGGCACGCTGGCGGCGAAGAGACTGGCGGTCTTCGACAAGCAGTGCGAAAGTCTGGCCATTCTGGTCGGCAATGGCACAGTTCTGGTTGGCTAACTCTCTGGCATTGTCCAGTTCCTGCTGTTTGTCATGCAGCAAGAATTCAAGGTTCTCCACTTGACTCCTCAACTCTAAGTGACTCGGCATCTCCATTGGCATTCACATGAAGTCACGTCTGGCATAGTGGGCAAAACGGGTTCCTTGAATCTTGTTGACGCTGAGGGCACAGAGACATGTGAGAGCTTCATGCATTGCCCTAGCTAATCCATCTAGCCAGTTGTTCTCTCTCACGGAGAACTAAATTATCCTAGAAGTTGGTGCTTCAATGCTCCCTCTAAGATCTGCGGTGACTAGCCACTATAGGTCTCCTCCTGGGGGTCCTAGAAGTTGAGCTCCAAGAAACTCCGGATGTGGGCGTCCCAGTAACTCTGATAGCGAGTCTAGATCCCTTTCGAAGATCAGCTGACCTCCGTTTCCCAACTGGTAAAACTTGCTGAACTGAGTCTCCATCTACAAGAATTAAGGATGAGGAAGTTAGTGAAGTGATCAAGTGTGTCAAATTTTAAGTAGTAATGTAAGAATTTTGAGGAACATGAATTTTTGAGAAGGAAAGAATTCCCAAGGGTAAGAGAGGAGATAGTTTTTCGTAAATACTCACTTTGGTTTTGAAACTAAGTTTTTGTTTGAATGTCCATTCTAACTAGGGTCTCCTATGGTAAGGATGGCTCTGATACCAACTTGTCAACACCCGGATTTTTAATCCCAGATGCCTATTATGCCATACCTCGCAATCCTAGGATTACCATTTTTGCGAGACATAACGGATTGGATATCACAGTACATCATCCATTACAAACCATACATAAGGTCTTACACAAATAAGGATCTCATGATCCAGTCTTATTATAACAAGCAGCGGAATTAAAAGATAAGCATAGCGCTGGGGTCCATCTTCAGGGGCACAGGCAATGCTGACAAAGGCAGATAGTCCTAGTTATCATAGCCGTCCTATTGGCCATCATCTTGGTAGTCTCCTTCATAGTCTGGCCATGAGAATAGCCAGGGATAAAAGCCATGAGTACTCTTTAAGTACTCGCAAACTACCACTAACAAGTACTATAGTTCTAAGTTAAAGTGCTAAATCTATGTTTAACTATACAGTTAAGTTTGAAACCTAAGCTGAGTTCAGAAGCAAAGAAAGATAAAGTAAAGTTCTAGAATAACTTAAGTGGGGAAACTATTGTCATAAACACAACCCTGTTGTGGTCAAGTCAAGGGTCATCATTCATTTCATAAGTTATTTAGAAAACATCTGACAACGAAACAGTATGGCCATTCCAACTGTCCATAACCGCGAAAGCGGCTATTCAAATAGTTTGACACTCTGCAGAGGTGGTACACTTTCACCACAAGATTCGATACATCTGTCAGGGTTAACCCTGAATCATCTTTCTTAGTATGCAGATAATCAAACATAACTTTCCCTTTACACACCCTAGTATAAGCACCTCTCCTATGAGCATGGCCTCCCAACCATGACCATCAGTCATCTTGGGCACTGCATAGGTGGACAAGATTGAGAGGTAGCCTCAGCTCAAACCTCTCCCGCGAGGGAACTAATACTAATGCATATAAATTTCCAGCTAAGCCTTACCCAATTCAGGTAGTGTGGTTGTACGGTAAATTTGGAATGGTATCGCATCCGAATCCAACCATCAGTTTTATAAAAGGGTTAAGACTCATGCCTCAACATTTTCATCATCATAAACCATTTGTGTTTCTCAACACATTGCAAAACATCTCAATAGAATGACTCATCATTCCAAGGTTTTCATAATTCATTTTCACCAAGTGTTCCCATCTAAAGTGACTCAAGTTTTGATCTACTCTAAACTACTAAGTTAAGAGTGTTCACTAAGGTAGAAAAGATGGGTTCAATCTCATGCCATAGAATGACATCTAAAGCTAAGCTAAATAGGTCGAGTTTTATACTTTTTATGCTACCTTCAAAAACAAGTAAAGAACTTTGTGTAAACTAAGGGAGGTAAAACTCGTAAATAAGACATGGGGTACTAATAGTCAAAGGGGTGTGATCAAAGCATGACTAAGGCATCTTTGATAAACCATCTAGTTTAATCCTAGCTTGCTAAGAATTATACTTGAAAGCGTTAGCTTGCATTGTTCATGGTGGCTTGCCTTGTGAAGTGCAGTGGTTGAAGTTTTCTTCTTCTTCTTCTTGGTAGAACTCCTCCTCCTCGAAAGCTTGGTCGGTACTATCGTCTATAAATACATACGGAGTACACAATCACCAAACAATACTTAACTAGGCTAAATAGCATTCTAAGACACACATTTGATCATCTATTCTCATCACAAGCATCACAAGTTTAATTCAATAGTTTCATCCTTTTAAATTTAGAAAAGTAATTTCTACTCATTACAAAATTAACTAAGATTTAATATTCACCACTTAAAATATGGGATCATATTGACACATGCCATCACCACATGTCTTAACACATGTAAATAATAATTAAAGGTTGGATCAATATTACTTTGGTTTAAGTTTATTATTTAATGATTTAAAGTGACTAGAAATGCATATATAGCATTATTTTGGTACTAGTCCACAGTCACTGCATGTAAACCTTAATATTATTATATATTTAGATAGATATGATGAAATGTGAATTTTGAGAGTTGAAATCAACTCAAAAGCTAACTTGGATGATTTTATAAAAATGTTGCAAGGTGCAAATGCTTCTGTTTTATTATTTTTATTAGGAGAGATCTATAACTGTAGCATCCCATCGGTCTAACATATGTAATGCTACATGGTCTAGTAATATAATGGCTTCTTCCTACATATAGTTGTTTTATCATAATTATATCATGCTCATGTCATCATGCCACCTTGCATTTGAGCATCATATAAAACCCTTTTCATTTGGTTCTTCTCTCATATGCATTATTAATTGTATTTGGCTCTTGATATATTGTATTTGAATCTTGATAGATACTTGATGCCCAAGTTGAGTTGGGGGCATATCTTTTATTCCACTCCACCACCTTTCTTTGTCACCACCTTATAATTCCACCATCCTAATTACCCATGAGCTTTTACTTTCTTTTGGCTTTTAATCTAGCTCATGTGGGTTGGGATGAATCCAATTATATTTTCCTTTAGCTTGGCCTTACTCCATATTTTGGAATGCATATGTATAAATGCCATGTTTATTTATTTTGTTTTCACGACATTAAAACATGGCATTGAATGCTTTTGCATGGGCCATGCAAATCTCCACCACCTCTTCTCCTTTGGGTTTTGTCCTTGTTTTTAAAGTGGATCTTGTTTTTTGTTTTCATCCCAAGTGATTCTTAATATTTTGTGGAGCTCCACCTTTATATCTCTCCTACCACCACCATGTGTGCACCACAAGACTCACCATCTTGATCTCCTCACCTTGCCATGTACATCAAACCTCTCTCTTTCTCTCTCATCCTCACCTTTCTCTCCTTTTCACCCTCCATCCATGCATGATCAAGTGGATCATAACTAAACCCTACCCTAAACCCCCTCTCTCTAATCCTCTCTCTAAAACCCTAACCCTAACCAAACTCTTGCCATGCCATCTCTCACTCCCTCTCTATGCCGACAGGGCCCACCCCAGCTCTCCCTCTCTGCCCATGCCGAGGCACCCTTCCTCTCTGACCCTAACCACTCCTAGACCGAGCCTGCCCCTCCAACCCTAGCTCCATTTCCGAGCCTCCCTTCCCTCCTTTCTCTCTCTCGCTGCCCAGCAGGCCCCACACCCGAGCCAGCCTCTCTGGTCTCGCCCGTCCCCACCTGCAGCCACCCCTGCCCTGCCTAGTCATGCCAGCACGTGAGCGTGAGGGAGAAGGAAAGGTGGCCAAAGCCACCTTTTCCTCCACCGAGCTACCCCACGCCACCCCTCTCCTCTCCCGTCCATAGCCACTTCCCCACGCCTCCTCTGCCGCGCCAGATCTACCCCAGGCCGCCGCGCCGTTCCTCCCTTCTCCCCTGGCTCCACTTTCTTTCACCGTCGGCCACCGTCGGTGTCCACCACCGTTCCCTCGTACTAGCAGGCGGGCGTGGCGTGGAAGTTGTCGAGGAAGACAGCGAGGTCCCCTGCATCACCCCCGTACACGCCAGCGAGGAGGAGCCGATCCCTGCGTTGCTGATCGCTGATGGCCACCGCAAACCCTAGCTCCGACCGGTCTCTGCATCATCGCCGTTCTGCTACTCCTCGGCCCAATCCAACCTCTCCGTCGAACTCGCGGTGAGCTGACCCACCTCCCTGACATCCCCTCCCTTGCTAACACCCTCTGGTCTCGCCGGTCGTCGTGTCGAACACGCTCTATGCGCCGGCGGCGTTGGCTTCGGCTCGTCTCCGCGCCGCATCACACCTTAGCTAGGCCCCGCTCTCCCTTCTGTCAACCTCCCCTCACTAGCCGCACTGGTTCCAGCCCTCGTCGCGCACACTGCAGGTCGCGGGGTCGAACCCCCGCGCCACGCGAGTCGTGCATTCGCTTGTCGATCACGGATCTGACGGTCGATTCAGAGAAGGAGAAGAATAGTGGGTCTGTGGTCACTTTACAATAGCCCCCCCTTTTTTAATTCGCTCTCAACCCGCGGTACACCGGGCCCCACCGGTCAGCCTCCCTGTTCTTTTTACAGATAGGCACCCCGGATCTTCGTAAACCTCAAACCGCAGTCCCCGGATCCGCCACGTGTCGCCCACCGGCTGGCCGCGCGCATAATGGACCCGCGAGGCCGCCAGCCCCACTTGTCAGTCGCATAGGCTAGATAACCTCGCGGTGAGAAAAGTTCCTGCGCGCGGTTTTCGCCCAGTCAGCAGCGGCCCCACCCGTCAGTGACTTGGGCTAGGTTTCTCTGGCTATAAAAATCTGCCTGTTTATCTGTTTTATTAAAACAATTACAGAAATGTTTAAATAAGAATTCAAATCTCTTTTTAATAACTTTTAAATTATAAATCCAAATAATACAAATGATATAGATTTTTGAATCAGAAAAATGTGAGGAATTCAAATATGCCATTCAAAATATTATTTGAGCACTTTAAATTTTCGAGCTAATTAAAAATTGCAATAAAAATGCCTTTTCTTAAATAATTGATAACTTTAATTCTACAACTCCGAATTCGACAAATAACTTGTCTAAATCAATCAGCGCGACGAGCCCGTTCTATCTATGCATTCCTTGTTCTGAATTGAAGCATGCATCATGTCATTATTAAAAATCAGAACTGTTTATCGCAATAAAACTTGATCAACTAAATAATAAAATGAATTATTCTTGTCCCCACACCTCACCCATGCCATGCTACTTTATTGCCATGTAAAATTGTGCATCATTCATCATGGCATGATTGTTTGCTTGTCGCATTTTAATTCGTATGCTGGTGCACTTTATTTATGTTGGCCCTTATTTGTTTGGTTCTTCTTCGAATAGACGCCCCGTAGGAGAATTATCAGGATTCACAGGAGTTCTACCCAGATCCATCTCTCGCTTCAACTGAGCTACCAGGCAAGCACTACCACATGCTTGCATACATATAGTACCTATTGCCTCTATCTTATTCTTGCATCATCGAGTCGCGATTGCATTAAATTGAATCCCAAGTACTGCATAGCCTTTACTTTTAAACCCCACCGAAGCTTGTTCCTCCATCCCATGAGCCATTACTACAGGAGTTGTTTGAGCCATGCGAGTCATAGAAAAGCATGTGTAGGGTATGTGAGTGTCTGATGGATAACGAGGTACCTAAACAACTTAACCTGAGTAGTAATGGGATAACTAATGAAAGAGGCACCGGTGAGCAATATCTGCTATTTGGTTTCATGCTCACTTGTGTCCCGTAGGACCCCGAGTACTTGATTCCTGTTCCTTGACTATTCGCACTATCCACATCTGGGAGTCCTTATGGACCACCCTGAGCCAGAGCTTGATTCATTTCTATTTCTTGGGGCCACAAAGTAGTTTGGGGTTTTGTCACTATCCTGTACTTATGCCATGCTTTACTGTTTTATTTAAGATTGTGCGAGGACCACCTGTACTGTTTAAGAATTTCGGAGTGTTTTCGCGGTATCGACAAGCCCAGTCACATTTTCGGGTTCCTAGTCGTTTCTAGCCATTGGCGCAAACCTTGAGTCCGTCTCGGAGTCAGCTAGCTTCGTTGCGGGTAGCTTAATGGGGTGGCCCCCTGAAATATTCCTGAATCCTGTGATCGCTTCGTCGTGAATGCCTCGTTGGGTTTTGAGTTGGTTTTTCCGAGGTTGATCGAGTCTGTGTTTCTATTTGTGCACCCCTGCAGGGTAAATCTTTTTGAAAGCCGTGTCCGCGGTTATGGATGACTTGGAGCACAGTTTCTCGATCATAGACAAGTATAACTAAAGTACCACTTTTAATATGACTGAGTACCTGATTAGTAAATAGTGCAATACTCATGGAATGGTTAATAAAACTGCCAACGGATGGGTTGTCCGTCCGATTTCTCGTTGGTAAGCGAGAAGGAGGATGGATCTGTTAATTATACTGTTACAACTGTTGTTTCTAATTAACGGACATCCGTCTATCATTGGTTAGGTGGATGGTTAGCGAGTATCTATAGGCTTGTTAGTTATTATCTTTTGCTGCAATTGCGTCACTCCAGGTATATGTCCCCTTTAGAGGCATAAATACTTGTTGAGTACCCCTAGGGTCTCACACGATAAATTGTTTGATTCAGATGAACAGGTGTACTCGCAAGATGGATACTGGGTGGAGGATACGGATGATGTTGGCAACAATCACTTGGTGTAGAGATTCCGGGAACAGGGATCCGTGAGATCTGTGGGCGGGATGTGTTTATTTATGTGGCATCTTATGCCGATTTGCTTCTTATCCGTACTCGGATCTTGTTTTTCCGCTTCCGCCTGATACTCTGATGTTTGATGTATGAGGAGCTATCCTAAACTATTATCTCTATCTAGGATATTTGGATCTTGCCGTATGGCGTTGCACTATTTCTATTTCTTTTAGATGGAATGGCTCTGTGAACAGTTGTATGGTGGCTTGCATACATACTCACTTATGTATGTAGTTGATCCCTTCGCCTGCCGATTACGCCGCTCGTTCTTGTCCCGATGTTCCGAAAGTGGTTAGGACGGCCGAAAGGTCTACCTGTGAGTGGCCCTGGGCCCCACCGTACTATTTTAACCACTTTCGCTCATCCAGGCATGCAACTAAGAGCGTAATTCACTGATGTAGTTACAATAACTCTAATTGAATTAAATCCAACGGGCCTGGATAGATCATTTCAAAACCTTTCAGACAAAATTGGTTTCATGCAATTTGGATTTGTACAACTCGTAGAATTGAATTTTAAAATAGTGGATAGAAACAGGATTTAACTTAAAAAGAAAAGGCCAATTTTGAATGGCTGGGCTAGCGCGGGAAAGAACATGGGCTGGCCCAGTGGCGCTCCGCGGTGCCGGGCTCAGCTGACAGGGGGGTCCCACTGGTCAGTGGCTCTTAATACGAGAAACGGTACGCGTGCTGTGGGCCGTAGGATTAGAAGTGGGATCTATGGCTGAGGTTCGTCGTCGACGACGAACAGGTCGCCGGCGAGCTCGAACCCTAGCGGCTCGATGGGGGTCTACCGGGGACATACCAGGGCTCCAGCGACGACGGCGAGGCGGGCAAACGAAGTGGAAGACGACGGCGAAGCGAGTCGTGGTTGCGGCGGAGCTTGGGGTGCCCTAAATCGCAGGCGCCCTTCTCCTCCTGCTGCGGCGGCTCCGGCTCCAATTCCGGCAAGGCAGAGCTCGAGCAGCGTCGGCTAGAGGTGGGTGAGGTTCAGTGAGAGGTGGGGAGTTAGTGGGTGTGGAGAAAAGAGGCTGGGGAGGCCGACTTATATAGGCCCGACGGTGAGACCGAGCGGTGTGGGCAGGCGACTACGGCGAGGGCAGCACAGGGGGCTAGCAGCGTGGCTCGAGGTAGGGGGCGGTGGCCTGTCTCCTGGCGGTGCGCGGAGGCTTAAAGGCATGGCAAGGAAGGCTCTGTGGTGGTCTGGAGCGGCACGTGCTCTGGGCGGCAGAGGCGGCGAGTTCGACGGAGATCGGTGGCTGGGGTGAGTTGGGCGGCCAGCGGGGGTGTCTAGGGTGTTCCCTAGGTCATGGCGGAGCGATAGGCGCGGGCTACGACCGAGGGGTGGTCTGTGCACGCGAGGACATGGCGTGCTCTGCGGGCGGCGTCGGCATGGTCGACCAGCTCTGGGCGCGGCGGTTCCTGGCTGTTCTGCTCTCTGTGTCTGGGCTAGGGCTGGTTGGACGGTGGCGGTGGACCACTGGCGACGTGCTGGACAAGGCGAGAGAGGCTGGTGGCTGCTGTGGCACGATGTCGCCGGTGAGGGTGCTCAAGGTGCTCGGCCTTAATGGCCACGACCATTTGGTCGTGTGCACAGGGCTTGGCCGGGCTAGCAAAGGGTAGGGTTTGCACTGGGGGGACAAGGGGACAGGGTTAGGCCCAAATGGTGACCAAAATCACTGCTCAAAATAGTGTTTTGAATTTGGCCAGATTTGTGCCTGCAACCTGTTTGATGAAATGGCCGCAAGAGAAAAACTTTTGAATTTTGGTTTCAAAATTCTTGGGTGAACTGCACTAGTGCTAGGTAGTCTCTGGTTGCAAGGGTTTTGAAAGTGGAGCTCAAATAGATGGTTTTTGAAATAGGGGTGATCTATGCATATGCATTGGATTCCATTTTTACATGCCAATTAAAATAAGTAAAAGAATGTTTTTAGTAGATCAATAGGTGGGCCTTGGTACCTCATTATGTGTACTAGCAAGGGGTGCAAAGATCATGAATTTTTTCTTTTAAGAAATGAGTGCTAGGAACACTCAAAGTAGTGTAGTGGATTAAAATGGCCAAAATGACCATTCCTCCTTTTTAATTGTTTTTTATTTGATTTTCTTTAGGAAAAGTTTAGGAATGATGTAGATGATGTTTAAATCACCTAAGAAACATTTTACAACCAAATAATGACAGAACCATGGCAATTCAAATCAATTCCTATTTTAAATGCTCATGCACATGAATGCTTTCATTTTTAATTTGGAAAAGTTTTTGCTAACCCCAAATTTGATGATTTAGATCTTGATAAGCTTGGATTGAAGTTTTGGGATGTTACAGGGTGGGATCTGCCCATACCAGTGATTGTTAAGCTTGCTGACACTTGGGAATGACTCCCCAATTACTTGGCCATGTGGAGTTCCTCAAAAACCTTAATTATGACTCCTGATATCGCATTAAAAATCGTGATTTCCTGCACAACACAATTCAAAGAAAGGTTTTGAATATCTTTGAAATTATTAGTCATTAGTAGCAAGGATTGAGAATTTCTTGTCAATTGCTTGACTTAAAACAATGTTTAAACGCAGTGGAAGATGGCTAATTTTGGAGCCATCAGTGTACAACCACCTGCCTAAGTGGAGGACCAGGTGGATCCATGTCTCCAAGGTGAGAGACTTTAGAGGAGCTAGCTGGGACGAGGAGACCTACACCATCATCTTGGAGGACGCCCACTACAGGGGACACATCTAGGTATTAACTAATTTCTGTTACATCTCCTACAATTTTGAACACTAACCTCACTAACCTTTCTAACCTCCCTGCAATTCCCTTAGGATCACCCCAAGGATGTCGAGTATCTGAACAAGCCTGTCGTGAACTATAGGCAGATGGAGGCCATCTTCTCCTTCGGCCTTGCAGATGGCAAGTTTGCAATGGGCTCCAACGAGCCTCTTGGCAAACCAAGCCCTGAATACATACAGACCTAGGAGTCGGATACAGTGGTACTTGATGAGGAGGCCAAGACCGATGCCACCGCAGGTTCTCCTACTGCCAGCGTTGGTCAATGCAGTAACACAAATGCCTATGTTGCATGTGGCTTTGATCCTTTCAAGAAGAGGAAGAGGTCACTACGCATATTAGAATTGACGAAACAATCGTTGTCGGTTGTGTCCTCTACGCCAACGACGTTCCCCTCGTCCGTCTCGATGAGACTTGGATTTCGATAAAGGAGGTTGTGACGAGCTACACCATCCTATTAATTGGCAAGATCGACATCTACCTTGGTTTCGCTAAACCCGCCTAACCCACCCCAAAGGTGACAATAGAGGTGGAAGAAATTCCTAGATCTACTTTGTCTGTGGAGGCGACAGAGTTCCAGATCTCAAAAACCCCAAATACCACCCAACCCGCCCCTGAGGCGGAGATACTTGTGAGATCCTGGCACATGGCTTAATAGGATTGATAGGATACTCATACCAACAAGTTGCAACTTCTTTTTCAGAATCTCATCCAAAAAGAACTCTGAGGTTAAACATGCTTGGCCTAGAGAAATTTGAGGATGGGTGACCGACCAGGAAGTGGGTACCGGGTGCGCACGTGTGAGGACAAAGTGCGCCTATAAGACTTGGTCTGTGGGGATAGTCTAGATATCCTATTAAGTTGATAGGAGTGATAGCCCAAGCATGGAGAGTCCGGGATGTTACAATCATGGAGAAAAAGAAGGTCAGATCTAAAGACAATCTCCCCCATGATATCGAATCTCAGGAAGACCAAAGCTACAATAGCTCCAGATCTGACTCTGTCGATGCTAGAGCAGCAAATCGCTTCTGAGGCATAATGTGAAGCAGATGATGCTAAGCGGTGTCAACATGAATGTTGTTCTAGAGACCATCAAAAGTTTCGAGGAGGCCAACGACGCAAGCCTCACCCACCTTAGAGCGCATGGATCTCACTTTGTCGGCTACATCGGCTCTGGATCTGGCTCTGCCGATGCTGGAGACGACAACGACTCGGTTTTGGGTGCAATCGGAACAAACACCGACTCACCAGCTTACCCAGGGGAATCTATGACGTCGAAAGATTTCTGGGCATACATAGAAGAATTCGGAGAAGAAATCAACTCCAGCGCAGCACGGGAAGGAGAAGGAACCAATCCGATCCCATACAACAGTATGGATGAGAAATATGACAAATATCGCTCTGACCTGCAGTACAATATGGATCTCGGAGAAAACTCCGCGATCCCAGTGTCTGAAATTACTGATGGAAGCTTATCCCCAGGAAACGGACCTAAAGACGTCTTTGCCACCAGTGCTCAAAGAACCAACAAGGCAAGGAAGAAGAAAAACAAGACTCTAAAACAAACCCTTCCGGATGAAGAGGAAGAAAAGGTTAACAAGGAAACCGAGATGGAGGAGGAAGACGACAGTCTAATCCCCTAGGAACAGAAAAATCTCTAGTGGATGGACACGTTGCGGGACCCCCGGATTATTCGTCCGAGAAATCCCTGTTATGCATATTTCCACGTTCCCATGATCAGTGAGCCGTGGAACATAACCGACATGTACCATTACAACATCCGAAACATAATGAATTTCAAGACTTACATAATTTCCATAATGGCTACATCCTCATTAGCAGCGGAACAACACCAAGCGCAGAGCCCAATCGTGCCTCAACCTACACACAGCTGACTGGGAAGATGGCCTAGCTCGTTGGACGTCACCTTAATCTCTTGAAAGTCTGGCCAAGTAAATAGCCAGGGACAAAGCCGTGAGTACTTTGGAATGTACTCGCAAACCACCAAGATAAGTGACAAGGAAAAATGCAAGTATGGCTGTCGCGAGATAGCTCTACCTGGGGTTTGCTTTTGAAAAGGCCTAAGCTAATTTTGAAGTTATGGCATCTCCACATCTTTGTTGAAAAAGAGTTTTGAAAACATGCTTCTGTTTTATAAAACCAGACATCTCCATGTCTTTATTGAAAAAGAGTTTTGGAAACAGTTTTATAGTTGAAAACCCTTTTTAAACATCTCCGACCCCACGGGTCCAAAACAAAACCTTCGAACTCGGGTTCCCCAAACAAGCACAGTTTGGGTACTCCTAGCCAACACCTTTACAACCGTCCTTGACCGTGGACACGGCTATTCGAATAGGTTATACTCTGCAGAGTTTGCACACTTTACCCACAAGAATCAATACATCCGCCGGGATACAACCACGGCCCACTACCGCAGTAGATGGGGGTCCGGATAATCAAACCTAACTTTTCGCTTGTCTACACTAGCAAAGGCATGCTTTTCCTCTTGGGTTTGTCCTCCCCGGCAACGAGTATGTGGCTCCCAGCCATAGTCCTTCCTTCCGTACACGCGCATACCCAAGCTGTAACTTGGCGTATACCTTAAATTTGGTGACCCCTCTTCCTTCCGTACTACCTAAGTCATACCGTCCGCGGGAGACCCAATTGTTGCACCGGACTCCTGATTGCTCAGGCTCATTCTTGCCGTGGCAAGCGACAGCCTTCAGATCATAGATCTGGAACGCCGGCCCGGGATTCTAGGGATTTCTCCCTATAAGCATGGTAGAAGTTGCCTCGGCTAAAGGGGACAAACTACGAGTTAAGCCCCAACAACCTGGGGTAATGTGGTTGCGTGGATAAAAATTGGTCCAGTAAAGGCGTAGAACATCCCATCACATTTCCACTTCTTCTTTCTCCGCATCACCACTCATTTTGTTAAAACTTCCACTAGGAATGATGCCTCTTCCCATAGTTTTACAAAAGGTTTTGAAACATTTTTGGTGGGGTATTTCCCAAAACCGTTTGTTTTTCTCAAAACCGGGGTTTCCACGGAGGTAGGATGCTCATCATCGTACTCTCGGTCTAAAGGGGATAAGTGATGGGTTCATCGGGGTGGTGCCTCGAAGGGCGCAAAGTCATAACTTGGAGGGGCCAAGTTACTACCGCAGTATTTATAAAACAAAATATGCAGGTAGAGTATGCAATTTATAAAGAGGATACAAAACAGGTAAAAGAGAATAGGACATATAACAAAGTTCGGGAATGGTGGCTTGCCTATGATCATCAATAAGTCCTTGGACTTCTTCAGATGACCAAGAATACCCAAAACTATAATAATAAGAAATCCCTTCCTTCTTGTCGTCAGACACTCACACTATCGTCGTCATCGGGTACACATGCAAGCAAACAATATCACAATCAATACAAGGCAAACAACATCAGATCATACATCAAACAAGCATGAGGAATACTACTGGACTTGGAAGGGTTTTTGGGGAAGTGGGATTCAAATGATGGAAATTTTACAAGATTGCCACTGGGGGTGTTTTCTATTGGAAGATAGTTGTCAAGGATAGATACAAAGAGCTTGGGTTAGGGATCTGTGGTCAGTAGGATACCAATGTGCAAAAAGGATATCCTCAGATAGGTCTTGACAAGACAAAACCATCACAAGGGGTTTCACTTGATTATCACTTTTCTAGATTTAGATATGCTTTTTAAGGTGGAATAAACTCTAGGTTAAGGGAATAATCCACCAGAAAAGTTCTGGAGATCTAAAAATTATTTCCTTGGATGGTAAGGTAGTACTTGATGTACTGAACCACCTAGAGTTGGAATCATGTCCAAAGAATTACCAGAATGCCCTCAAGAAATTTCTAAAGACAGTTCTGTACAGTTTTTCTTCTTTTCACCAGATTGATTATCCAGGAGCTATTGAGTTGGTTCCAAAGGCAGGTGATAGGTATCTAAAATACCTTTCTGAAGGAATTGGATTCACCCTTTTTGTAGTTGCCAAACTCCTGGAGTGATTTATTTAGTGAAAATACCGATCACAGAGGTATTTAATTCACTGAAATTCAACCAGGGCTCAATAAATTATGAGCTTCTGTTGTTTGTTAGATATAGTTCCTAGTGAGTACTGGGAATTGGAATCAGGTTAATACCACACGTTTTTAGACCTGGGGAATTTATCTCAGACAGAAAGTATCTAGTTTTGTTATTTCTACTAAATGCAGAATATAGTTCACTTTGGTATGATACCTACACTGGATGATAGGTATTTCAAATACCTTCCACTATGTCTTTGGTTCAACTCAAATAGAGTGGTAGAACTCTTTGTGGAATTTAATTAGTGGAAAGTATACTCTGCAGCAGATTAATTACCAGTAATTAAGCAAAATTAATTTGACCACAGGGTTGCCTCTGCATGTTTGAGAAAACATCAGAGAACCACTAGAAAATTAGATCTAGGCATTTGGAAATGATTTACTATTTTAATTGGATTTAAACCTAGCAGGAGCTTTTCTGGAATAAAGATCTGCTAAAAGAAAAGGGGTGCAATGGGGCCGGATCTGGGGAGCTACTAGGCCGGCTAGGGGGATTCGGCCCACGGCGCACGGGGCAACACGCGGGAGGGCTCGGTTCGAATCTGACGAGCGGGGCCCGCTGTCAGCGAGCGAGAGCGCCGAAGCGGTACCGAGCGGCGGTGACCGTTGGATCTAGTCGCGATGGACGGCTCTGGGTCGTCATCTATGCGGAGCGCCGGCGACGAAACCCTAAGCAGTAGCGCCAACGAGGGCAGGGTGCTCACCAGAGGGATCGGGGAGGGTCGAGGATGGTGCAGGGCGACGCGGTGGTCGACGACGAGCCGAACGAGGGGCGGCATGAGGGGATCTGACGCCGGGAGGAAGCTCGCGCAACGGCGGCCGAGGATGAACTCGTCGGTGCTCGGTGGCGACGGCGGAGGAGAGGGTCCTAGGCAGAAAAGAGAGCACCATTAGATAGAGGGGAGCTAGGGGAGCTCAGGGGCCGACATGCAGAAGAAACGGGGCAGAGGGGAGAGAGCCTTGCTCATTTTTGTGAAGAGGCCGAGGCTCTCCTCTTCTTCTTCTTCGGGCAGCACAGAGCAGAGGAGAGGGTGGGGTGCTCGTGGGAGGTATGTGGGGTGGAGATGGAGCAAATGAGGGCAGGGAGCTGGCTGGAGGAGTGCTGCTAGCTTTATACCAAGGAGAGGGAGTGGATGAGGCATTACCAAATTGGACATGGTGGGGAGGGAGTGCTGGCCATGGATTGGTCCAGGGGGAGGTGGAGAGGGGTAGTATAGGTATTTGCTAGTGCTGGAGCTTAGAGAGAGTGGTGGCATCAGTGGTAATTAAAGGGGGACAAATCTTGTAAGATTTGGAGTTATCTCTCTCTCTCTTACCACTAGTACAAGGGCAAAATGGTAATTGGTGGGTTGGGGCTACAGTGCTGGTCGACCAGTGGTGTTTCATGGTGTTAAGGATAAGTACTGATCAAGACATTATGGAAAAAGGAAGTGCTTAGGGTGGTGGTTTGCTTAGTTGGCAAATCTTGATCTAATAGATGGTTGTGAAGGAAGTCCACAAAATTGTATTGAACCAGAGGAGAAAATGGTACTGGTAGATAGGTGAGGTCAAGATGGACTTCTAGGATTTTATTTGGATTTTTCAGAGGAGTTTTAGTCCTCCTAAATCCAATTACTCAAAAAGGATAGAAATGATTTCTTGGTGATCATTTGATAAATTTCCTTTCGGCAAGGATATATTTTGGTGTGGAAGGGTCCCAAATGTGAATACACACTTAGGGGAATTTTCCCAAGATTTATGGAGGAATAAAAGTATTTAAAACAATTATTATTCCAATTCAGCCATTTAAGAAAATGGACAAAAAGAAATAGTAAGGCTTCTCAAAAATATTTAGTTTTGAGATGGAAAGGTAGGGTATGATAGGTGGGACTCACATGAGCCAAAATTTGGGGAAGTGTTTTGGTAAAAACCAAACTTTCCTTTATGGAGGGAGTTTTGGAGATTTTGACTATTCGAGAAATTAAATAGTTTTGGGGCCACAATAATTATGGATAATTATTGATAAAAATTTGTGATCAAGGTAGGTGAGTGGGACAAGGTGTAGCAAGCAATTTCAACCTTGTGGAATGGAAATCCAACTCGAAAAGGATGGAAAACCATGAGTTGATGATCTAGGATGGTGTTATTTTTATACCACGAAAACATGCTTGCATCTTGGAGCTGAGGGCTCACCTTGGTGCAAGGGATAGATGTTTGAGTAGGACAAGTCATGTATATGATCATGGCAAAAAGAGTTTGAATTAAATGTATTTGAGGCGATCTAGATAAGATGGCAAACTTTGTTGAAATTAAAGCTGCCATGCAGAAAGTGTCATGATGCCTTCTAAACCATGTGGGTTTAATAAGCACGGAGGTCCACTTGGGGCAAGTGAAGTAGGTTCTGGTAGATATCAAGGAGTAGAACACAACCATGCAGAGAGTTGGTCCATAGGAGGTTGTGTGAGGGTGTGAGCTTCTACCAAAGTAAGCATCATGACTAGTTTTGCAGGAAATGTTATTTTCGTGTCTGCAAAACCATCATGGACAAGTGGGATGGAGGAGGATATAACCAGAGGCCAATGTGGGCCTTGGTGGTCCTTAGGATGGTTATCACTATGGTTCGAGTGCATTTCCAAAAATGCACATGGTTTGAGAAAAGGAGGCATTCAAAAAGGTGATGCTAAAACTGTTTCCAGACTTAAGTCAAGATGGGTAGTTTTGAGGAATTTGACTAGAGTATGAGAGGGAATGTTCTTGGAGGAGTTACAAGGTATGAGAGCTTTAACCAGTGGTTGATAAGGAAGTGTAGAGTGAGTATAAGAGATCTTTTCTTGATGTTGGTCTTAAGGACTTGGAAACATCTAGGAAGGGGATTCTCAGAATGGATCTGATTAAGGGTTTTATATGATCACCTAGTGGCTAGGGATCATAACAAGGTTTGCCTTATTGCTTAGGGATGGATGATTGGGAAACATCTTGATCCTAGTGATGAGCTCCTAGAGTGTCTCATACTACTTCCTAAGCAAGCAAGTCAATCAGCAGATCAAAGCTACTCATCAAACAATAGATCAGTGGAAAACTAGAGATAAGATTAGTTGAGTACTCCGTCTTGGAAACATAAGGAGATTGTATTATGTATCTCTCCATAGTTTTGTTAATAGAAGCTACCAAGATAGTTTTGGTTACATAGGCGTCTTGGCTCCTGTTTTGAGAAGTCAGAACGTTTGAGAATATGGAAAGTAGCCAAGATAGTTTTGGGTAAATAGCTTTTGTCAACTGAGGGTGAGGTAATGAGTATCCTAAGATACACATCATAAGCACAAGTGCAAACAAACAACAAGCAAGCACTGCACTAAAGCACAAGAAAAAGTTTTTGTTCCCCCTGATTTTTGCATTCTAGACAACAAATCAGGATTGCTGAAATTGGGATGTTACACACGTGGTCACTCCTAGTGCCCAAGAAATCTATGGATAAGCATTAACAATGCTAATCTCAACTGATTCGGACCTTACGCCAGAGGATCTGGAGGAAAGGGCTCAATCCTTAGAAGCATACCACCTGCGACTCCTGGACGAAGTAGCTCACCTCATCAAGGAAAACTGGCGCATCAACAACAACCCTACAAGCGCAGAACAATTCGACTCCCCGCAACATCAGAAGACCTGGAACAGCATTGTGCTGGCCAACAAAAATCCGGATGTCCACAAGACCCTCTTCGAGGGAAAGAACACATACATCATCATGGGACAGCCCTGGCTCAACAGCAAGGGGAACCGGGTTTATAACACGTCGGTGGAAAACACTATCGCAACCCGAGACATCTTGGCTAATGATCCAACTCTAGAATAGGTCCAGCAGTGTGTAACACTACTCAACAAGGGCCTAGAGCAACAAAAGGCTTCCACGTCCATCAGCGGGAAACTGGTCTCGAAATCCGACCAATGCTGCACCGACATGGATCAGCAACATGAATCAAGGCACTGTCAGGAACCGGATTGGCTCACGGTTCCGACCCTCGGGATGACACCTACTCAAGGACCGGCTCTTGAGGACACCGACACTATACCTTGCGTGATTGGAGCAATGTCGCTCTAGTGGCGGCGCGAGATGTTGTAGCAGCACTAGTTCCATAGCAACCTCCCCATTGACAATCTAACAACTGCAGGGAAGAAGATGAAGCATAACGCCGGGAGTGAGATAGGCAACAAATTCCACCTCCTAGACACACAAATCGTCCAGCTGAACCTCGCCGCAATGGCGACAACGTTGGATGAAGAAACGATGAAAACCACGCCAGATCAAACATTTGGGCTTGTCATGAAGACCCACCTCAGAACTGACACCATGACGTTCTGGGCAGAGGACGACGATCAGCCGGAAATAACCACCAGAGCCTCCATCCTACCATGAAGTGACCATAATGGCTCCCACGGGAGCCAGGGGACACCAGGGCGGAGGAGGTGGTAGAAGAAGCAGAGATCCGACTCCATAGTCCCGCGGCCACGACGAACATCCTAGGTGGTGCTCACTGTCACCAAGTGACGCACAAAACTAGATCAACTCAAACATAGAGACACTGTGCTACAAGTCAAATGACATATACGTGGGCCCAAAGTGCTTCTGACCATGGGTCCTCCAAACCACCTTTTTAGAGGGGTTCTCTATATCAAGACACATTCAACCCTACGACAATGTGGCTTGGACAAACACTTGGCTCCAGGCTTGTTGCATTGCGAAAGTAGGAAACAACTTGGTCGTAGTCTAATATCTCCCACTCATGCTATAGAAGACGGCTCGATCGTGGCTCAATGAACTCCCATAAAACACAATTCACAATTGGTATGGTATGCAAAATGAGTTCTTTCATAATTTCGATGGCACCTACAGGAGGCCCTGCACAGTCAGAGGCTTGCAGCATTGTGTCCAAAAAATCGAAGAAACTTGTTGGGACTACCTCGGACGATGGATCGACACAAAACACTCCTACGAGGGAGTCAACGACTAGACCACGATTGAAGCATTCATCATAAGGCTTCCAGTCGGATTACTACATCGCCAAATGAAGCGGGACAAGGTTACTAATTTGGGCAAGATTATAGAAACGACAAGAAAATATGTTGATGTTGACAATGATTCTTGAGGTTTACTAAACAGCCTGGCTATGCCAAACTCGGCAAAATAGCCAAAAGAGCAACAGTCCTAGAAGCGCAAGAACACCTCGAAATACAAGCCCAACCCAGAAAGCGCATCCATCAATGCAACTTTCGAGTATGGAGGCCGAGGAGGCGCAGAGATAGCCTGGACGAGGTCGTGGAGCTTCTCGAGTCCAAGGCAGAGGAGACCAATAGCCTGGTAAGACCGATTCTTGGGCCGACATTGCAAATAACCCATATGTACATCACCCGTACGGAAACAGGGGCTCTTCCCATACAAACACTGAGTGTTGCTTTAATGACGCATCAAGAAAGACAAATCCGCCAGCTATAGGGCCAAGCGAAGAAAGGGAAAGAAAAAATCTGACAAAGATAAGGAGCCCAAGGAGGATTCTGACATGGAAGAAGCGGATACCGCTAACCCCAAGTTGGATGGTAAGAAGTCTTACCCAAGAAAGACACCTATGTGTGCTTCCTCGGATACTAGCCCGCCAAGATCAAAAAAACAGTAATGCATGAGCTTAACACAACTATTCCGGCTATCCCCCAATATCTGGACTGGTCTAAAGTGAACATCAGCTTTGACCGAAGCGATCATCTGCCTAACCCTCACAGGCGAGGAAAGTACACTCTGGTCGTCAATCCACTTATTGATGGCTATGAGTTTTCAAAGACACTCATGGTTGGTGGCAACAACATCAATATTCTCTACATCGAAACTCTGCACCGCATGAGGATATCGGAAACCCAGCTGAATCACAACAATGTGGTTTTCCTGGAATTGTCCCTAGAAGGCAAGCGAACTCTATGGGATAAATCACTCTGGATGTTACCTTTGGAACACCAGAAATCAGACTGAACCACTATCTTTTTAAGTGGTTTCGTTCAAGAGCGCATACCACGCTATCTTTGGGTCCTGTCTACTAGCAATTCATGTCTTGCCCCTGCTACATCTACAATATGCTGAAACTTCCAAGTCCCAATGGCATCATCACAATTCGAGGAAACCCGAAGAAGGCACGATAGTGCGAGGACGGAGCTTCCGCCTTTGCTGAAGCCGTGCTACATGCGGAGGAGTACCAGGAGATCAAGAAGAATACCTATCTATTTGAGATGCCCACCATGAAGAAGGAGGTGTTAAAGACGGCTACAGAATTTAAGGCATCGGAAGAGACAAAGACAACATTATTGAAGGAAGATGACCCCTCCAAGTTGACGCAGATAGGCGTAGGCTTAGATCGCGCAGAGGGAAGCGAGAATATCATTTTGCGGCCCGAAAGTTGGGGCGCCCAGGCAACGCGGTACCCAAGTTCCCAGAAATCAGCCGCGATGACTACAGTTGGTGTGTCAAATACTCAGAGGGTCTTTTTCGACACGAATTCAACTTTATGTTTCAATATAAAATATCAGGCTAACGACCGTCAAGTTGGGCCCCCCTGTCAGCTTTCGTTGTTATGTCGCTGCCGTCATGGCTGCCATGTAGGCTACCATGTAGGCTTGCAGCGTTGGCGCATGCATCCTTTACGCGTCTTCTTATTCCTCCTGGGAGGCAATCTATGGTCGCGGCCATGGCGCAGAGCTAGGACTTGGACGAACCTGCTCGGCCCTGTTCTCCTCCCGATCCCGAATCGGAGCTCGCCCTCACCATGGCCATACCCATGGCACGGCGCGGGCACAGGAATTCATTCCCGGGTGAGATCTGTCACCATGCCGACCATGCTCGGTCTTGTTGGCCTCCTCCAGAATCCGAGCTTGCCATCGCCATGGTCGCACACGCACCAGCCACGGTGCCTTCCTCTCCAAACCCCAAAGTCGCATCCACCCAGTTCGGCACAACGCCAACAAGGTGAAAATGCATCAAGTTTTCTTCTTGTGATTGTAGAAAAACATGTATGTACCGTGGCCGTAGCATACTCTAACAATGTACACATATGTTGTTTACTAGATTTTCATTTGAAATTAGTAGCTCCATGATGACGAAACATAGAGAACCTAAATGGAATGATGATGATGACCATGTTCTGTACTTTGCATTGCATCAACAAGTGCTCGCTGACGAAGCAAGTTACCAAGAGAGTGGAGTTCATCATTCATTGCCAAAAAATATGTGAACAAATCAATGAGAGATTCAATGCAAATACACGCAGAAAAGCTAGATCCATGTCATCAATCATCAATAGGTGGCACATTCTAGTGATGCGTTCAAATGCGTACACCATGTATCATTTGCTTGAAGTGGTTGTTATCCTGAGCAAAAATGCCTAGTATGCACATTAACTTTCTATGTTCTATGTTGGAATTATGTTGTTATGGGCGTGGAAAGAAAAGCTGGGATTCACTGAATATTACGCAGTTAGGCCTAACTTAGTCTTACACAAATAAGCACAGCTTAGTCTTTACACAAATAAGCGTAACTAATGATAAAGATAAAGACAAATGGTTCATCGGATCTGCCAGTATGAGCACTAGGTCCCTGGAGCTGGTGGTATTGTCGGAACGAACCAGAATGCTACGTTTGGCCGTCTGGCATTCTCCATCAAATCGTACGACCCCATTGATGAGCCAATTGTAGGCCCCCTCCCCCCGACGTGGATTCGGCTCTAGGTCGGATCTGGAGTGTCAACATGATAGGCTCGTGAGTGTGCAACAAACACACAGTCTGCTATAAACACTGGAAGTGCTTGCACCTTAGCAACAACACCAGCATGTTCTTCCTGGACTCCGGTAGCAGCCTCAGCAGGTATTTTGTCAGCTTCACCAGTAGCAGCCTCAGCAGGTATTTCGTCAGCTTCACTAGCAGCAACATTAGCAAGTATTTCGTCAGCTTCACCAGCAGTAGCATCACCAAGTATTTCGTCAGCTTCACTAGGAGCAGCAACAACTAGTTCTTCGTCAGCTCCACCACCACCAACACCAGTAGTAGCATCAGGAGCCAGGGCTGCCTGAGCAATTACAGGTTCAACAACTCCTGGGGCTCTAACAAAGAAAGGGTAGTTGATCCCAAGAAACATAGATTGTCAACTCTGCTCCAGACTTGCTCTACTGGGTCTTTGGATGGGCATGCAGACCTCAAGAAAACGTGACACCGCAACGATGGGTATGAAGAAAGTTGTGTCCCCATATGTTCTATTGTATCACCAACGTTGTTTAGTGCTCCCTTGATATGAATCCACATGATTTCAACATCCTGTTCCGTGTCACCTCCGAGAGGTGCCAGGAACCAGCTTCGTGTCCCAAGTTCAGCATCTGCTACTGCATCTTCAATGACCGGAGCTAGAATGATGTGCGGGGATGCGTGGGTACCTGCGTGTTACTTATAGTCACTAAGCAGAATTTTGAATGGGATTTTACATGCTATATGACACCATGACTCACCCCAAATGGACGGCTCCCAAACACGCATGTCGTCGCTAGGTTCAGTGACCGCTTAAATGTGTTGCGGTTTGTACGAATAGTAGCTGTAGGTGAAGACGGTGTCGACATACTTCTTCGGCCGCAGGAAGTCGTCGCGCAAGACTGTCCATTCCTTGTCTTCTGGGCATATAATGAATGTGATTGCCTTGTCGAACACCGCTAAGAGGTTGTACTCCTAGGTCTTCCACGCCCCCTCCCGCGGTCTATGTGGGAGATGTACCTGTAAGTGAATTCGGAAATGGGCGGCGGCCACCCGTTGTCGAATGCAGTAATGCTGACACCCTCCAAAGGTGGCAGTGCAAGTCTCAACGATCTGT
Organism: Avena eriantha; assembly: GCA_910589775.1. Classification (NCBI taxonomy): domain Eukaryota; kingdom Viridiplantae; phylum Streptophyta; class Magnoliopsida; order Poales; family Poaceae; genus Avena; species Avena eriantha. The sequence continues at coordinate 106,490,396 of OU342740.1, read as the reverse complement.
AGCCATTTTTTAGAGTCCAAGTACTCCCATCCTGTGATAAAAGGACCAGCCACTCGTCGTTGCCACCCACCCAGTTCTAGTCATCTTCCATTTCTGTCTCTTCTTCTTCCTTGATATTCACCACTACTGATTCGGACCACTTATCCAGCAGCATCAGTTTTGCATGAATATTATGCAGAGTTTGTTGTCAGTTGGTATAATCACCTAGCATGGATTCCATAGCAAATACAATTTGACAACTAGACCTTCAGATTAAAGTACACAAAATATCGCCTAAATACGAGTGTCTCCTCAAATATCGCCTAAATTGTGCCCATGCCACTACGAAGTTACCCAATATATGGAGTAGGAGCAGAGCCCCTAGAATAAACTCCTAACGATGATCATAAACAGCTCGGGGCATTACAGCCTTAAATCGTCTAATATGTTTGTTTTTATTTTAGGAAATAGAATATCACCTAGCAGGCATTCCATTGCAAAATCGAAATTGACAACTCGTCTATCACCTAAAGTAAGACTGTGTCACTATGAAAATACCAGAATATCAGGTACGAGCAAAGCTTCCGCTGTACAGAGTAGTCTTAAATGGTTCGATTTGTTTAAACCGCACGTGCACACAAGATGTTCGACGAAAGGAACATAGGATTCCGATGAGAGTTCAGCACATATGAATCAACAATATGACTGAACCAATAAGCAAGATACTAGAACTTACATGGCCATCATGGTCGTTTGGCCATCTGTTGTTATCGGGGTAAAGAAGGCCGGGCGTGCCGAACTGTTGTTCAACCATGTCCCGCATCATGAAGTGGTAGCCAGGGATGTAGTGAGCGAGGCAGACGGTAGAGATGATGTCCAACCCCGAGACGATCCTGTGCACGTTCGCGGTGCTGAGGTCCGGCCATCCCCAATCCTCGTGGTGGCGGTCGCCCTGGCCATCCGCGTCGTCGTCGCATGCCTTTCACTTCAGCCTGCTGCTACCCCAAGCTCTACCCATAGCGGCAAATGGAGTCGAGAATCCGGTAGATTAATGGAGGCGTTGTGATAAGGAGGCGGATGGATTCGAGAGGGGATGGAATCAGGGATGTGGGCAGTTGTTCAAGTGGGGAGTGAATCTGCAAGGAACCGCCACCGCCGCCAGTTCTCGTCCGCATGGAAGACAAGGAAGGGGTGGCATAATTATTGAGGGAGGGCACCGGAATCGTCTAGAGGAAGTGAAAAAATAAATCGTAAGAGAGAGAAATGTGCGGCCCGCCTGTCAGTGAGTGAAGATCCGCACGCGCAAACGTGCCTACGTTTGCCTTGGATCATGCATGGCAGACCTCGATTCCACCGCATGCAAGTGGCGCAGAACAAATTTTAGGAAGCGCTAACGTCGACGTGTAAAACCGCCATTTTTTTGCACCTTCACCCTACTATGAATGGTCATGCACCATTCCAGATATTGGTAAGGGCGGTTCCAATCTTTCACTTCTCCGTCTCATTTCCTCCTCCACGGCCTCATCGTCTTTCTCCTCCACGGCCTCATCCATTTCCTCCACCACCGCATCACCCTCTTCCTCCATATCCTTTCCCTCTTCCCTATAGTCATGGACTCTCCGGACGTCCAAAACGATGGCAGGCAAGAAACTGCGCACTTCGACATCGAAGTACATGGCGGGAAGAAGATCGATGTCGTCTACACCACCAACCCTCGGACGGTGAGGAACACTCTGAATAATTACACGAGTTGGCTGCAGTTCGAAGAAAATAGGTTCGTAGGTCTCGACCTTGAGTACAGCCGCGATCACCGTAGGATCGCCGTGGTGCAACTCTCCATGAAGAGTCACGTCCTCGTATACCAGCCTTTTTGCGAGAAGGGGGCTGACGGGATCTCGTAGACTTTGCTGTCTTTTTTCCTGAACCATCTATTTGCAAAAGTTATTGCTATATTATTTGTCTGAATTCATTTTCATGCAGGTGGGGCAAAAGCATTAGGGATCTATTTCATGACTTTATCATGAACCATCACATAACATTTACTAGTGTTGACATCACGAATGACACTAAACTGCTTGAAAGCCCGACTATCAATATTAGAATCCCAAAGGAGTGCAGAGTGGACATCCAAGAAATTTACTGGATCCTAGGGACGAAGGGCGGCAAGATTGGGATGGCTGCTCTTGCCTCCGAACTCATCGACCCATCGTACGCTGACATGAAGGGCAAATTTCCTAGATGTTCGTGGAGGCATTTAGGGCACGATTACTGGGAGGATAAGCCACTTTCTGAACGTAATCTGAAGTACGCTGCAATTGACGGGTATGTTAGCCACGAGATGTACCGCCAGATTGTAAAATCTTGTTCCAGGCATCGCATCATTGAATCACCACCAAGGTAGGTTGTTTGCCCCAGATGCCGGAGTGTAGAGGAATCTACAAGCCGGGGCAAGTGATCGAAGGCATCCTGGGATCGGTTGCCTTCTCCAATAGGCTGGGATGTAGACTTTTAGTGCATGATTGTTGTGTTTATGAAAACATGTTATTTCAGAAGTACACTATGTGAGCAATTACGAACTGTTGTGTATTACCTTTGTCAAACTATAATTTGGGTTTGGTTATGACTGTATCCTTTGCTATAATCTGGGTTTGGTTATGACTTATGACTGTATCACACCTTATGCATGTTAGTCCTGGATTCTGCCGCATGCAAATGGCACAGACAGAATTTGTAAGAATGAATGTTGAGCATACAAAAGAGGGAATTTAATTCATACAGGTTAAGTAGCTAATAGCACAGGGATCATACGAGCTTGGTTCTTACACACATAATTCTTAGAAAATACATGCGAGATAAAATACAGGCGAGATAAAACTAGGAACGAAATGCGAAACTAGTAGTGGTAAACAGCACACTCACCCACCCGCCAGATCCTGTTGAGCATCTCGTAGCAAACATACGTGTCCCTGGCTGTGTACTTGATCGCATCGTAATCCAGGTGCCTCCACTCCCATCGCCTGTGCAGGTGCTTCAGGAACTCGACTTTCATGCCAGTGTACTCGCGGTCGATGATGTCGGCAGCGAGTCTAGCCATGCCGGCTTTCCCCGTACCACCATCCGGGTACCTCCAAAAACATTGGAGATCGATGTGATTGACGACATGAACAAGGAGATCCCGCTCTAGCTTCGGAGTGTCGTTCTTGATGTCGACACTAGCGAAGTAGATCTCCCTCCTGTGTAGGAACTCACGAAGCTCCGGGCATACAGATTTGGCCCTACATACGTGGTATAGGAGGCAGTGGTTGCGCATGGACAGCTGCAAAAGCGCCGTCCTCTTCCTATCTCTGGTATACTCAAGGTCAAGGCCGACGATCTTGTACCTGTCCATCAGCTCTTGTAGCCACCGCTCGTACATTGCGATGACCTTGGCGACCTACGTTGACGTATTTGTGTGGACGACCTTCAGCTTGGTGGTGCCATGCGTGGTGACTGTGTACTCGTCGGTGAAGTCGCTCCTGTCGCCGAACACGCCGTACTTTGCGTCCATGGAAGCAGCTAATACGGCGGCAGTGGCCTAGGGTCGGTAGCTGTGGCTGGGACTGGGCGTGGCGGTGGAGTGATCTATTGCGGTGGTATGGCCCAGTGGAGGCGGTGCCTGCGGCAGCGTCGATGGTTCTTGCGGTGGCTGTGGCGGCAACGGAGGGCGGCAGAAGGAATGAGTTGTGGATTTTTGCACAGTGATGTGCTGAGGAGACGGAGGCAATGCTTAAATTGCGTTTACCAATATTCCGGTCATACCCATGTGGAAGCAAGTTTGACCGAGCGAGCACAGTTGGTTTCCAATCCTAGCGATTAAATTCGGCGTCCATCCCGGTAGGCGATGGGACGGGTGTGCGACGTGGCTTTGGTGTGGCAGAGACCGGTCACGTAGACCACCTTCCCGTTGTCGATCCGTAGCGGGTGCACGGTGCTGACACGACGTAACGTGACAGGACAGAAGGAAGTGTATAGCTATTATTCCTAACAAGTTTAAGAAGTGTAAGCATAGACATGGACCTAGCATCCCTACACCCCGGGGCAGACGCCCAGCCGATCAGGCCTACCGATTGCACAAAGCTTGTCCAGAATTTGCCAAACTGAAGCTCGTTTGCCCATGCTTCTATAAGTTTCTCTGTAGGCTACTTGTGTAAGCATGCATGATCAAGGAACTTTGCAACACACGTATCGGTGGAAAAGCATTAGGTTTCAACGCACCACATAGTTTAGGGATTTAGAATAGCTACATTGTGGAGATCTAGCCAAATTGCATGGTAAAGCCAAATTCAGATTTTTGTAAGAATTAGCTATAGCAACATTGTGTCTCGTTTGTCCTCACTTTTGCCCTCCCGATATTCCGAAGCCCTCACATGCGCTCGGAGGGGGGCGTCGTCTGGTCAAAGGCTTGGCCGTTACATGCGCCCTGACGCCTAAATTGGAAGGTTTTTTTTTTTGTTATTTGGCCTTTTTAAGAGCGCCTTTTCCCCTCTCTCTCCAACAATTGTGTTTTTTTTGCCCAAAAGGGCAGGGAATCTAGAGCAGCTTCTCTCTTCATTCATTGTTCCTTTTGCCCTTGTTTTCCCCCAATCTAGAAGCAAATCTAGAGCAGCAAAACAAACCAGCACCATAAATAAATTTAGTAAACAGAGCAGATGTAGATAAAGTAGCTAATATAGGTTATATAGTATGGTACTTAACGAGGTTCGACAATTAGGCTGCTCAGCAGCAACAACAGCTGACAGGTTCAACATAGATAAGACAAAAGAAGCTGCTTTACAGCATCAGCAGCAGCTGATCAGTGGCCCCTCGTGGCCTCTGCTAGGAGGGCATCCACCTCCTCCCTCTGGCGCCTCCTCCACTTCTTGCTGCCCAGCCCCATGACCTTGGGCGCCTTGGGTCTGATCAGGGGCATGCGACCCTCCTTGATAGCCACCTTCTGGAGGTTGCGTAGGTGAAGACCGAGCGCCTGGTGCTTGGCCATGAAGCCGTGGATGTTCACGGACTCACCGCAGGTCCTCACGTCCTTGGCATGCTTCACGAGGGAGTTGAAGTCCGTGGCGCCGAGCCTCCTGGTGGGGCAGAAGGGGCACATGTACATGTCGCCGACGAAGAAGTTGTTGTACTGACCAGACTTTAGCCTCCTTAGCACATGACGAGTCTTGGTGTCCTTGGACACGTCGTCGCTACGGAGGTCGCTGCTATCCTCCTGTTGGAAAAACATTAGAGTGAAATAAGGACATGATTGAGATACTTTGATTATCAGGATTGATTTTTTGCATAAATTAACCGAATGAGATCTCCCGATTATTCCCCAAATCTCAAACCAAATCGAATACTGATCGCAACTACGAATAGGGGGATTCATCAAAAATCGAGATCTAACACAAGAGGATTAGCTACTATAAAAATACGAATAGCCGAGCCCTAATAACATACGATCTAGCATTCAGCGATGGGAACAGGGGAAGAACAAGGGAAGGGGAGAAAACCCTGGTTACCTCCGACCATGGGTCGGTGATGCTGGTGTCGTAGGGGTTCTCCGGCCTTATGTAGACAACCTCCTCGTAGGGGTCCCAGCCGAGCGGATCTGTCCGAGACCGGCGGGGGCCTCCTCGCCGGTGGCTACGGCGGATGCGGGACGGGGGTCTGTACGGGGACGGGGGGCTCCTCGCCGGCGGCCTTGGAGGCACAGATGGCTACCGCGCTGTTCTTCTCCATCGCCGGCGGCCTTGGAGGCACAGATGGCTACCGTGCTGTTCTTCTCCATCGCCGGCATGGTTGGAGTTTTGTTGGGCGTTTGTAGTAGGTGATGGGACAGTGGAGACGATTGAGTGAGCGAGTGCGTGATGAGTGGGAGTGGGGAGGCCTCTATTAAAGGAGAAGGGAAGCGACGTTTTGTTGCACTACCGTGCACCGCATACGCTAATGCACCATGCACGGCCACACGTGTCCGCTACCTCCCCGTGCACCTCACACGCGTACCGTGAGTCGCGTTTTTCCCCTTGTGTCTAACCCTGGCGTTCAGTTGTACTCAGTTTTTCCCTCGAGCGTAACACTGGCGGTTTGGTTCCATTTTTAAATCATTTTCTATTTTCTATTTGAATCCCCTTGTCACGCTTGCCCTTGGTTTTTAAGTTCTACTCAGTTTTGCCCTTGGTTTTTAAGTTCTACTTAGTTTTGCCCTTGGTTCTTAAGTGCTACTCGGTTTTCCCCTCTCTTTGTATCCATCTCTCGCACCTGTGCTCATCTTCGCTGCTATGCTCTGATTGGTCGAGACAGTTGTCACACGGATCGTGCCCACCAACCGTTGATACTTTGTGATCTAGCGGACAGGATAACCCTTATATCTATCGAGGGCACCCCTCTATCCATGCAAAATAACGAGTATGCCACCGGAACTTTAACTCCATAAACAGATGAACTTGAATATATTTTGAAGGGTATGAAAATAGAAATCCCCATAGTTTTAGGGTCTAGATACGGTAAGAGAACTAAATATTATTAGTGGCCGGGCCAGCACAGTGACGGGTTGGTCGGCTATAAGTTGCTGATTCCTAAGTAAGGGGACACTAGGCCGGTCTTGACATACTCCCTCAGGAATTTTCCATAAGCAGCGTGCTTAGCCTTGGTCGCCGACTTGTGTTTACTAGCCGGGCTTTTATCGATGCCAACCGCATGCGGAATCAAGCTGGCATTCCTCGGGTTGACTCCTTTCTTATAGAAAGGGCACCTGAGCTCCCCAAGTTGAGTGCGGAAAGGGACTATCCCGCCCTTGAGCTTCTTCATGACATGGTGACTCTTGTTGTCCCTGGTCTCCTTGTCAGAGTCCATCTCAGTTGAATCCACCTGTAATGTATGGAATACAAAACTGAAATGAGAAAAATAATAAATATATATTCCTTCCACCATTCCGAGTTACTTTCGATGCAATAACATGTCTATACAGGTTCAACATTTCATTACGGCCGTCTCCCCAGCTCGCTCCTAAATTAATGTGGTTTGTGTTCTTGGTAATTTATTAATAAATAATGTGGATTCATTCAGAACATACTAGATCTCTCCATGTACCGGTTCGTACGTTGCATCTAATCATTAGGACTAGATTTTTTATGACGCCAGGATAGATTAATCTCGAGCAGAAAATATGAAACATGTAGAAATAGATGTACCTTCGGGTACACGAGCGGAGCGTGTTCGTCGAACTCCACGCCCTCATCGGCGCCTCCGAAGTCGTCAGCACCGGCGAGCACATGGTCCCCCAAGGGGTTGAACTGCACGTCCTCCTCGCCTTGTGCTGCGTGATGCTCCTCCAGATCTGCCTCGTGAAGCACCACCCCGGCGGCGATGCCTGGACACTCACCCCCACGCACAGGTTTCATGGAGAAGGTTCGTGTAAGTACGTTCAAGATTGTGGGGTTTTGCTAGATAGGGAAGAGAGAGTAGTGTATGAGTGCGAATGGAGGAGCCGGTAGGCTGGGTTTTTAATGCAGGGACGTTTAGGCCTCCTCAAGGGCCCCGGTAGGCAGCTCTTCCTGTTGCGGCTGCCATGTGGAAGGTTTGTGTGGTGGGGGCTTGTCGGAAGTGAGAGTGCAGGAGCATTGCGTAGTAAAAATGGTATAGCCTGTGGGCCGTGGATGACCAGTTGTAGTGCAGTAGACTTGTAGCCTTTGTAGACTAGGTTAAGCATGACATGACCACTCGACGACTTTTTCCATGGATGGCATCATGTTCCTTCTTATAGAAGTCTCGTTGAGGGAGACGTCTGTGATGTCTCGTGTTGTCCTGTGAAGGGCACGACGTGTGCAACGAGCCTCGTTGGATCACACAGGATCAACGGTTAGTGCGCACGATCCACATGACAACTGTGACAACCAATCAGGGCATAGCAGACAGTTTGGGCACAGGTTTGGGCTTCTCTGAAAGAGAGAGGGGGGCAAAACTAGGTAGTATCAAAAAACCAAGGGCAAAGCTGAGTAGTATAAAAATGGAAAGTGGGTGTCTTTTATAATGAAATACATCGTGGCATACATCAAATTATGCCAAGATATATCCACTAGATTTCATTGCATGTGTGTTCTTTCCACAAACCAAAAATGTATCCACTAGAGTAATTGCATGTGTGTTCCTGTCATGAATCACATTTGGATCCACCAGTGTCATTGCATGTGTGTTCTTTCCACAAACCACATATGGATCAACCAGTGTCATTGCATGTGTGTTCTTTCCACAACCCACATATGGATCAACAAATGTCATTGCATGTGTGTTTATGTCATGAACCACACATGGATCAACCAATGTCATTGCATGTGTGTTCCTGTCAAGAACAAACATATGGATCCACCAGTGTTCATTGCATGTGTGTTCCTGTCATGAACCACACATGGATCAACCAGTGGTTATTGTATGTGAGTTCTTTCCACAGACCACATATGGATCCACTAGAGTCATTGCATGTGTGTTCTTTCCACAAACCACACATGGATTAACCAATGGCATTGCATGTGTGTTGTTTTCACAAACCACATATGGATCAACCAATGGCATTGCATGTGTGTTCTTTTCACAAATCACATATGGATCCACTAGTGTTCACTACATGTGTGTTCTTCCCACAAACCACTTATGGATCCATCAGTGTTCATTGACTGTGTGTTATTTTCCACAAACCACATATGGATCCACTAGAGTCATTGCATGTGTGTTCTTTTCACAAAACACATATGGACCCACGAGAGTCATTGCATGTGTGTTCTTATCCTAAAACCATCACTAGAGTCATTGCATGTGTGTTCTTTCCACAAACCACACATGGATCAACCAGTGTCATTGCATGCGTGTTCTTTCCACAAACCAGATATGGATCAACTACTGGTCATTGCATGTGTGTTCTTTTCCACAAACCACGTATGGATCCACCAGTGTCATTGCATGTGTGTTCTTTCCACATACCATACATGGACTAACAAATGGCATTGCATGTGTGTTCATTTCACAAATCACATATGGATCCACCAGTGTTCACTACATGTGTGTTCTTTCGACAAACCACTTATTGATCCACCAGTGTTCATTGCATGTGTGTTATTTTCCACAAACCACATCTAGATCCACTAGAGTCATTGCATGTGTGTTCTTTTGACAAACCACATATGGACCCACTAGAGTCATTACATGTGTGTTCTTATACTAAAACCAGCACTAGAGTCATTGCATGTGTGTTCTTTTCACAAACCACATATGGATCCACCAGTGTCATTGCATGTGTGTTCTTTCCACAAACCACATAAAGATCCACCAATGTTCATAGCACGTGTGTTCTTTTCACAAACCACATATGGATCCAGCAGTGTCATTGCATGTGTGTTCTTTCCACAAACCACTTATGGATCCACCAGTGTTCATTACATGTGTGTTATTCTGCACAAACCACATATGGATCCACTAGAGTCATTGGATGTGTCTTCTTTTCACAAACCACATATGGACCCACTAGAGTCATTGCATGTGTATACTTTTCACAAAAAACACATGGATCAACCAATGGCATTGCATGTGTGTTCTTTCCACAAACCACACATGGATCCACCAGAGTCATTGCATGTGTGTTATTTGCACAAACCACATATGGATCAACCAATGGCATTGTATGTGGGTTCTATCCACAAACCACACATGGATCAACCAGTGTCATTACATGTGTGTTCTTTCCACAAACCATATATGGATCAACCAGTGGTCATTGCATGTGTGTTCTTTTCCGAAAACCACATATGGATCCACTCGAGTCATTGCATGTGTGTTCTTTCCACAAACCACACATGGATTAACCAGTGGCATTGCATATGAGTTATTTTCACAAACCACATATGGATCAACCAATGGCATTGCATGTGTGTTCTTTTCAAAAATCACATATGGATCCACCAGTGTTCACGGCATGTGTGTTCTTTCCACAAACCACTTACAGATCAACCAGTGTTCATTGCATGTGTGTTCTTTTCCACAAACCACATATGGATCCACTAGAGTCGTTGCATGTGTGTTCTTTTCACAAACCACATATAGACCCACTAGAGTCACTGCATGTGTGTTCTTTCCACAAACCACACATGGATCCACCAATGGCATTGCATGTGTGTTCCTTCCATGAACCACATATGGACCCACTTGGGTCATTGCATGTGTGTTATTTCCACAAACCACATATGGATCCACTAGAGTTATTGCATGTGTGTTCTTTTCACAAACGACATATGGATCCACTAGTGTCATTGGATGTGTGTTCTTTCCACAAACCACACATGGATTAACCAATGGCATTGCATGTGTGTTGTTTTCACAAACCACATATGGATCCACTAGTGTCATTGCATGTGTGTTCTTTTCACAAACCACATATGGATCAACCAATGGCATTGCATGTGTATTCTTTTCACAAATCACATATGGATCCACTAGTCTTCACTACATGTGTGTTCTTTCCACAAACCACTTATGGATCCATCAGGGTTCATTGACTGTGTGTTCTTTTCCACAAACCACATATGGATCCACTAGAGTCATTGCATGTGTCTTCTTTTCACAAAACACATATGGACCCACGAGAGTTATTGCATGTGTGTTCTTATACTAAAACCAGCACTAGAGTCATTGCATGTGTGTTCTTTCCACAAACCACAAATGGATCAACCAGTGTCATTGCATGCGTGTTGTTTCCATAAACCACATGTGCATCAACCACTGGTCATTGCATGTGTGTTCTTTTCCACAAACCACGTATGGATCCACCAGTGTCATTGCATGTGTGTTCTTTCCAGATACCACACATGGACTAACCAATGGAATTGCATGTGTGTTCTTTTCACAAACCACATATGGATCAACCAATGGCATTGCATGTGTGTTCTTTTCACAAATCACATATGGATCCACCAGTGTTCACGGCATGTGTGTTCTTTCCACAAACCACTTACAGATCAACCAGTGTTCATTGCATGTGTGTTCTTTTCCACAAACCACATATGGATCCACTAGAGTCGTTGCATCTGTGTTCTTTTCACAAACCACATATAGACCCACTAGAGTCACTGCATGTGTGTTCTTTCCACAAACC